>OX422142.1:195613610-195773051 GCA_949129095.1 Volucella bombylans
GGTTCTAAAAGTGACAAAAATAATTATAGGCCAATTTCTTTATTGTCGTTAGTCTCTAAAGTTTTTGAAAAAGCCATTAAAATTAGAGTGCTGAGTTACCTGGCAAAAGTAAGTTCTCTTAATCCTGCTCAGTTTGGTTTTAGGGAAGTCCTTGCTATAAAAGATGCCCTCTTGCAGTTTTCCTGTTTTATTAATAAAGTTCTGGATGATAAAAAGTTTTGCGCTGAGCTTTTTGTAGACATAAGCAAAGCTTTTGACGTGGTCAATCACAGCATTCTACTAAATAAATATAGCTAGTTTGAGTCCTACTTAAAGGATAGAACTCAAAAAGTCATAGTATGTAACTTTTGCAGCAGTTCAAAAATATGAACTTAGGTGTGCCTCAGGGATCAGTACTTGGTCCCATATTGTTCCTAATTTACATCAACTCTTTATTTAGCAAACTGTTCAAAGGGAAAATGACAGCTTTCGCAGATGATCTTGGCATTGCATACCTCTCGGATAGTCCTCTGAACTTAAGCGCGAATATTAATCATGATGTTTACCTCCTGAGACTGTGGTTTTCGGAACTTAAGCTAATTGTCAGCAATAAAACTAAATTAATGCACGTCAGTGTTCATATGCAAGAATCCCTTAGCTTTGAAATTGTCTTTCATGCAAACAATTGCGAAAGGTCAAATGTGTCAAATTGTGTCTGTACCGGGGAAGGCATCTTGTAACGCACGCTGTTTTAGAATTGAAACAGTAAATGAATTTGAATATCTAGGCATTACTTTTGACAAAAACATGAGTTGGTCCAAACATATTTCGATTCTTAAACAATATTTGCGATCTACAGTACGAAGCTTTTATCGTATTACAAAATTTTGAGACAAAAAAACTTTAAAAACTGTATATTATGGAATTTTTCAATCAAAACTACAGTACGGTATAAGTTGTTGGGGTGGGGCTTATCAAACAAAGCTTGAAGTATTGATAATTTTGCAGAAGTTCGCTATAAGAAAAGTATGTGGGGTCAATTGGTTAGCTCCTTCCATAGTCTTGTTCAGGTCATTGAAAATTCTGCCACTAAAACATTTGTACTCGTACTATTTCAAAGTTTTAAAATTTTTTTTTATGAGAGCTGGCTATTTACAGAGCCCTATTTGGAACACTCGCAATTTGCGCAGCAATTTAATTAATGTTGTCGTTATTCCTCCTTTCCGAACTACTCTACTCAAAAACTTTTACTCCGTCGTATTGTGTAAATTATTCAGTACACTTCCTATTAATATTCGGCAAATAAGGTCCTTGTCTCAATTCTTAAATCGTGTAAAAATGTGGCTTCTAATTAAGGTTTTGCTGTCCTATGTTGTCTAAATAGGTACATCACTTTGTTCTTTTGCTAATGTATCAACATTCATTTATATGTTATCTCTTTTTCTCTTTCTTTTATTGTTTATGTATTGTAAATTTCAGAATAAATAAATTAAATTTATCTTCTTGTATAATGAATTGCATGAACTGCAGTCACCCCATACTTTAAAATATTTCTTTTTTATATAAAGTGTCATTATCACTACTTATTATTATATAAATACTAATGCCACTACTTATTCTTAGTTTTAATATTATTACAATAAATGAAGTCAATGCAAAGTTTGTTAAACCAAGAATAATGAATAAAGAATAAATAAATAAAGTATTAATGCTACCATAGAATTTAAATTAAGATTATCACTGATCTTTTACGAACATTTTTCGCAAAAAACTTTGCAATTTTTCACAAGACGAAACATTTTGTCATATCCAAAGAAGAAGAATCAACTATGTTACATTTAAAAGTAACTTAAAGCGGTAGTTTCGAGAAAAAATGCCCTACTTTCTCTTGCAGAAAATTTCCCTTCAGGCTTTACACTGTGGAGTTTCGGAAATCATAATTACATCTTCAAACATAACTACACCTCCGTTGCCAGCACTCCAAGGTATTCTACATCACGCGACCCATGTTCCTTCTTTATAAAAGCAAATGCAAAATAACAAACCCTAAATTGGAATATTACTCCAATTTTCACTTATTCAGTTTAATGCTAGTATTCCACCATCCGACTCTATTATGAACTTGAAAACGTCCTAAGAAATTGTGCAAAGAAAGGCAGAAAAAGAAGAAATTCGCATAAAGAATGTAGACGTTCCATCTACACCAAAACGAATGTCTACTATCTAGTCGTGGTCTTGTCTACAATGACTTGTTTTCTTCTTATCCAGCTACTTCTCCACCACACTTCTTTTCACAAACCGTGGAAATATGTTTGCTCCTTTCCGAAGAGCAAGTATTTCTTTCGTGAATAAATTGTTTGTTTTAAAGATGTTTAAAAATCTTGTATCTAAATATAAGTAGCCGCTAAATTATTTCGAATTGGTGCTTTTAGTGAGGATTTCTTTTAGAGTTTAAGTTTCTGTTTTATTAGAGTTCGAAATCAGATAAATTCTTTTAGTAAACTTTATCCAAAAGTTATGTACTGCTCGCCTTGGAAATATCATACATCACAACAAAGGTATTCATATTTGCCAACGTGGAGAAATATTGTCATTATGGAAAAATATTCGAAAAACCAATGTGACGACTAGAAAATTACGTGAAAATTTGGGTACCATCATCAAAGTTCACTATTTAGTGATAAACTTTGGGGAAAAGTGCAACGTACAAGAAGATCAGTTGGAAACATTGGTGCTCTCCAAGTAAGATATCAAAACAATGTGTCAATCTCAATTCGACACCGTGCTCTAGAAATGGGACTTAAGGCAAAAACTTTGTGGGAATAGTGTACTTCTTCCACAAGGCCATATACGATGCGATATATATGCCAATAAGATGTTACAATAAGTAATCGACTTTGGGCAATAGGCATCAGTCATTTTGAATCCATTAAAAGTGACAGTATGATGCGCTATGTGATCTGGAAGAATCATTGGGCCTTACAAATACCTACCTGAGAAGAAGAATCAGAGGCTCAGGTGCGTCGACAAGCCCCATCCAATGCGATCTATATCACACGCCGAAATCAAAACCATCGAATGCATTCTGGATATCGAGAGAACTGCTAAAATGAAGAGCTAAATAGAGTATGTCGAAAACATCCTTAAAGACGGATAACCCACTGCTCCTAAAACGCGGAAAAGAGTCTTCCAAGAGCCAGAGATCGGACCACCCCTAATCACATGTGGCGCTAGCTGATCCCAAGGCCACGTCCAGATTATCGCTTGTAATGACAAAAGATCTGTCGATCTTTGCAAAAAGGCCATAGGTGGACTAGGATAGGATATCCCTAGCATACCTAGACCCCCCCCCCTGGATCCAAGCCGAGCTCTGCTCTCCAGAAAACATTCTGGGCATCATTAGGCTCTGTAACCCTTCCGATTCATGACTGGAAGGTCGCGGATCTGGAGGAACTAAGGGACCGTTTTAGATGCGTGTTAATTGCGATCAAAAAGGAATCCCTTTACCCTCTAACGCTGACCAAAGGTATGATTCGGTTTGGTTACGAGTAAATAAACCTAACTGATTACAAGATGATGGGCTAGATTCTGATAAGCGACCTCCTCCTACTTTAACTGAAATTGCAGCCTCAAATCCTGGAGCGTCCTTTCCTGAATTTGATAGCGACGACTCCAATGAAACCGACGACGAATTAAAAAGATATCCTTTACGATCAGATGATGAAGATGACACAAATAACACTGTGGTGTAGCAGTGATGCTACAGTTTCTTCAGATTAACCTCCATCACTCCAAAAAGTCCTCCACCGCACTCATACTGCATCTATCCAAAAACGCAGAAGACATCATCTAATCCAGGAGACATGGTTCATGGACTTGTGATACCTGTACACGTACCGCTCTAAACAAGAGACCAAGGTAAGATTAGAAGTCGTATATTAGTGAAACGTAGCCTTAATGTATTCTTACTTCCTAAGCTAACCGACATAGCCGTTGCCAGAGTGGAGATTGCCAAGACACCTACTGGCTGGTATCGGCATATCTCGGCCACGATCGTGTGAGCGCTCTCCCTGGTGAATACTTAGAAACGGTGGTACTGCAACATTGGCAATGAGCACACTTTTACAATTAACACCGACAAGAAATGCTAGATATAACTCTTGTCTTTGACAACATCAGTCAAATGATAACGAACTAGATGGTATCGCCTGAAGACTCTTTTTCAGACCATAGATATATCCAACTAAGTCTGAATGATGCTCCTCCCCGGCAAATTCGCGGACAAGTCTGCTCTTCTGGACGATATAATACCTCCCAAGCTACAAGGGTCCTCAGATATTATCCTACCAATGCCAGAGAATATCATGAGGAGCTGCACAGAAATGATTTACATCCCCTTGTCATGGAGAAAAATGAATGTAGTTTTCATTCCCATATCCATATGCGGTCTAAAACTGATCAACGACTTTTGTCTACGGCTCAACATGCCTAGTTTAAAGGGAAGTCGGTGGAAATGACTCTAACATTGACTAGCCACATCGAAAGATCGCTACATTATAGAGAATACACAATGGTAACATTCCTGGACATACAAGGTACATTTAACAACGTCAACAAATCCATAATCACAATTGCGCTGTCAAGTCTGAAGGTAGATGACTCACTTGGGGAATTGATCAGTATTACGCTAAATATGAAGATAATCTACTAACTACGTGGCGTTTCTGGTAAAAGACGGGTCAGCAGAGAAACGCTGTAAGGTGGTGTGCTTTCACCCCTTCTCTGGAAATTAGTGATCAACGAACTGTTGATATACCTGGAAGCGGGTGGTAGATGACGTAGATGACCGTTTCAGGTAAGGGTCTTAATACCATTAGAGAACTCCTATAGCTAAATCTTAACAGATTAACCCGTTGGGCGGATATATAGAAATCAATCGTCGATACCAGCTTGGTCTTCTCTGATACAGCGAAATATTTGGGTCATATTTTTGAAAGGAAACTAAACTGGAAGCCTGATATCCAAAAATAGTAAAGAAAGCTGCAACAGCTCATATGTATTTGCAAAGAAGCCATAACTAAAAAGAATATCGGGCATAGAACGGAACCATGGGGCACACCAGGATTTATTGTGTGGATACTACCATTGAAACAAATTGAAGTGAACGGTAGGTACTCGTAATCTGTAATCTATTGAAGAAGCCTTTGAAATGTCAAGTGTAAATATCTGACTTGTTGCAACGAAAGCTGTACTCCGATAAGGAAGAAATTGTTCTGTCCCGAAATATGATCTGAGCCGGCGATTTGCTAGATGGATGACTTCAGAAAGAAAGGTACGTAAATGCAATGAGTCTGTAGTCGAGAGGGATGAATATTTGACTTTTTTTTAGAGGCGGGGTTCACAAATGGTGTTTTCCATCTTCTTGAAAAGGTTAGAATGATTTAAAGACCTTACGCAGTAGTTTTAGCAGTGTAAAAGAACACCACTTTTATAGAAAGAGATATATATCATTCGGACCAACGTAGTTTTGCACTCGTATGTTAAAATTCTTAAGTACTCGCGAGCAAAAGCAGATTTGTTCCATTAAAGATTCGACGGACTGATGTGTATGCAGGTGGAGAAATGATATACTCTAGAACTGCAGTACTAGTAGCAAGCAGATTAATTTGGACAAAAATGGCTTACAGCTAGAATGTCATTGTGAACGACCTTTGGGATGGAGGATAAGGCAGAATTCTTTGTCTCATGAATGACCAAAAATTTCTACTACGAGAACCTTCAAGAAACTGCATTATTTTTTGACTCAGTTTTTGGTCGTATTGAAAATTCAAAAGCTTACAAAAGCCGCAGCAGTCGTTCCTGGCTCGTTTAATCTTTTTCGGTTTTCCTCCGTAGAGTTGGCCTTTGACAGCTTTTTTAGAACTCGATAGGTGGTCCATTCCTTTTCTTTTGGTTTGATGTTCTTCATTCGAGTACAAAAAAGGATTTCATTCCACAGACAATAATGTAATCCACGAATTACATCATTCAAATGTCTGGCAGTGCTTCAAGCGGTCGATCCAATTTTTTATGTCTCGTTCCACATTATTCCGGCAACACCATGTCGAATGTTAGCCTCGAGCTCGTACAAATGGTTGGCTTGTTAGCGTAGACTAAGGATGGTGTCAAATCGCATGATCGCGGCGGCGCTCCGCGTGAAATGACTCAGTCGCCAAATATCTCCTTCTCAACTTCGAGCGTTGAGTCGCATGTATGGCATGTAGTACCGTCTTGTTGGAACCACAGTTCGGATATATCGACTTTGTCGAGCTTGACCACAGTAAGTCGGTTAATATCGCTCTATACCTGAGACTATTTACGGTAACCGTGTCTTCTTCCTCATTTCGAAAGAAATGATCCGGTACCAGCTGCTACAGAGGCTATGTTTTCTACATTCCGCACCAATCTCTGTCTGGTTGGTGGCTTAAGATCGAAAAGAGTGTATTCACGCTCAAACTTTTCTACGGTGCTGAAGCCATGATGGCGACCGACTTCACGATGAAACGTTGTGTGCTTATAACTGAGCCGGAAAACTATGCATGATGAAATGTCAAGCCTTCATGGCCTTTGCAGGGAAATTGTTTGTTTCACCAGGGAAATTGTTTAGGTTTTTGGCATTTGAAGACAAATTCAACTGGTTCCACAGGGATCGCGGTGGGCCCGTTTTGGTGCTTGGTGTCAGTGTAATGGCATATCCATCCAAATCCAAATTAACTAAAAAACTAAAAGTGATTAAATTCGTTGGACAAACTTAGTTTCAGCTTCAACTCTCACGAAACAATGAATTAAAAGTGTTTGGTAGATAACTGTCCAAATAAAGTTCCTGCGTATTCCAGTTTTTAAATGCAGTTGAACTTTATCACGCTAGATCGAAAGGCTTGGTCCTTTGAAGACGGCGCAACTGATTTTTTTTCGACCAAAATGTATAGGACTGTATGATGCTATTGATATTTTCACTTAATCGAATTTTTTCGCTCAAAAATATTCGTCTCCTCTTCAACTTCAAGAATTCCGAGGTCTTCGTGCAAATCTTCATTTCTTATGTACCACGGCGCATTAGCACCTCATTTTCAAAAGCTAGTGAAATATTGCCATTCATTTTCTTAGTATATCCCCAGAGGAGTGAGGCTTAAGTCCAGACCAGCTTCAGCATTTGCTAACATTTCTCTGAATTTGAGCTGCCGTTTTTTTGAATTGGTTTTGAGGTTGTAACCGGGAGCTTTCCTTGCTTTAAATTCCTCTATTTCTTTTTTGACATCTGTCAACTGTGCATTTTTTATAATGTAATTATTACTTGCTATTTTTTTATAGGTCTCTGTCAGATGAGCAGGGAAGTTGTTTGTTCTTCTTATTGCCCGTATCCCTTCTGTTATTGCATTTTTCGATTGACTGCGTAGAGTCCTTAGGTCTTTCAGTGCCTTTTACTACTTTCCAATTTAGCAGATTGCACATGTGAGTCAAGCGTGGTCTCTTCTGTAGATTACGACTTTGTTGCCATTTTTTACAGCTTTTGTTTTCACCTTTACCATATCTTTTATTTCCGGTGGATAAATGAGACCGCAGTAGGTGATTTTTTCCTTTGATATGATTTCTTATCTCGAGATAAGAATAGAATTTCAGAAATGATATTTTCAAGGTATAGACACGTAAAGCTTATCGGCTTGTTTAGATATAGGACGATCGGAAGAGCAAAACCTTTTCGTACCTAAACAAGTGCTTACGACACAGTCGTGTCCTTTATTTAACATAATATAGCACAGGTTTTTCTATTTTGCCTTTTTGTCGGCCGTTATTTTGCTAAAAAAAAACGAAGGCGTACAAAAAATTAAAAACCTCTTCGGAGGAAATTCTTATTTCATCTGTTTCGGAGGTATACGTTTCATTCGTTATTTTCCATTACGACCCATCACAAAGGATAACAATGATATCCAACGAAGGACGCTGAGAAAAAACTCGCGCGCACAATTCATTCATTTTACTATTTCTTCGGCGCTTTTCAGGACTAAGGAAACAACTCTAACGATAGAACCATCAGCTAGTTGCCGTTACCATTGCTGCTGGGGTTGTTATTGCTGTTATTTGCTTGTCCCTATTCCTTGGTTGGACGTACTTGGTATCCTGGGAAAAGTTTTTGGTGCAGTCTACGACACTACAGGTCCCACTGGTTGGTGTATGAAAAAAAAAACATTGCTTGGTGGATTGCAAGCTTTCTTTTTTCTTCATTGGACCCGACAAAGATTTCACTCTCCCCGCGCGCTGGGAGTCCATGTGGGTGTATGTGCTCTTGTACACATAGTTCCTAAAAGATTGTGGAACAAACCATTATGGAACTGTTTATTTTCTAGTGTTTTTTTCATTCATTCGAAAAGGATGTGGGAGATTCGAGGACGTTATGCAGGTTTGATGGGAGCTCGAGGGAATGCAATTCAGAGCCGGCACTGGCTGGCTGGCTGGTTGAATGAAAATAGGAAAAGAAGTTTTGGCTAAAAGAAAGAATGTTGAAATTTGAATAATGATTGATTGACTTTTCTTTGAAGATAATAAAATTCATTGAGTAGAAATGTGAATTTACTGTTTGCAGGAGTACATTTGACAAATAAACGAAAAGAAAATATAACAAAATTTGCGGTACTTGCTTTCACTGACTTGACTTTTGTTTTCGAAGTTTTCATTCATTTTCATTTAATTCATTCTACTGCACTTAGGTTGTGTATATTTGTGTGCCAGGGTCTATTTTTTAGATTGTTATCGGATAGATTGGGAGGCTATAGAAAGGAGATAATACTATCATCCTAGAAGTACACGGTACGAAACACGGTTACATCTGCTGTAGTGGCTACATAAACAGTTCCTATTCGAACCTGGGTTTGCCATCAATTGATCAGTCAGTATCTGAGAGATTTGTCTCCTTTATATGACGTTCAGGTTTCTATCTACCATACTCTGTTGTTACATAAAATATCTGCATATGTACTCAAGAATCTGATAGGTCCTTATCTACTCGTATCCTACCTCCCGCAGTGTAGGTAACAATAGGTGGTGTCCAGTCAGTAATGGAAAAACCAATGCATTTGATATCAAAAATAGGATTTCAATAAGTTGGTGCAATGCCATGTGACTTTTCCAACATTTCACTCGAAAGAATTGTGTTAAAATCACAGGTCAATTGTACTGTATGGTATTGAAGCACAAATTGGATCAAAAGTGGATAAAATGGACTTTATTGCCTCGAGAAACCAGACAGTCAACTCTGTAAAGGAAGTCTTCACCTTGATTGGAGCACTCAAATGGAAAGGGAACTCAATCAATTTGGCGTACTCAATTGCGGGCGAATAGTGCAAAATAGGACTCAATGTAACCCTATTCACGGACGCTCTTCAGAGACCCCCAGTGGTTATAGGGGGCGACTTTAACTCGTGGGCCAGAGAATGGGGCAGCAGACTCACTAACACCAGAGGACAGGTCCTACTGAAAACATTCGCTCCCCTATCGATAAGTATAGCCAACAAGGAACTTGCAAATACGTACCAGAAGGCTGAAATAGGATCTATTGTCAACATCACCTTTCTGAGCAGTTCTATTCTGAAAACCATAAAGTGGAGGGTCATTAAGGGATACTCGCACAGTGACCAACAAATGATAGTATTGGAAATAATAGAATATAAACCAGTCGTGCGCCCAAAACATACGGAATTTTCGATAAGGAAGCAATCTAAGAGATGGTGAACGATGATCCAACCAGGGAAGTCCCTCGCATATTGCATCACAAATACCATCACCACTGCGTGCGATGCATTCCTGCATAGAAGAACAAACAGCAAGAAGGCACCAACGTGTTACTGGTGGAATGATTAAATAAAGAAACTTCGGGCAAGATGCCTACAAGCTCGACGCAAGGTCCAGCGTTTATGAAGGAGCCCAGACTTCCAACTATGCTCAGACACTTTTAAACTGATAAGTCGTAATTTAAATAGAGCCATCAAAGCCTCTGTTAGGGAGCCAACATTAGCCTATGGGGTTCGGGATACAGAATGATAATGACCAAACAGAACCCCTCCAATAACATGTCCTATAATACTGAAATGCATAACAGAACATCTCTTCCCCCAAATACCCAGGAGGAGCTGGTGCCTCGAAGAAGGAACGTTTCCCGAAAAGTGGAAAATGCATCATTTGGTACTGCTACCAAAAGGAAAGAAGCCTCCAGCAGATCCATCGTCGTATTAGAAACATTGGAAAGGATCCTCGAGAGAAGATAAACTATTGTACAATAGATTACTTGTAGTGGCAGAGCTCTCTCAGACTACCAATTTGGCTTTAGAAAAATATGATCTGCTATTGATGCCATATGCCATCGAACGGGAGCCATCTGTCCCCACCTATGGCACAAAAGGGTACTGCGCAGTTGTAGTAGCAATGCTGGACATTAAAAATGCTTTTAACCTTGCGAACTTGTTGATAAGAACACTCGCCAGGTTGGATACACCATATTAGTTACTGCGTATAGTGACGAGCTATTCCAACAACAGGAAGTTGAGAATTGTGTATGTGTATGTACTCATATGTGCGTCTGATGGTAATAGAATTCTCCGATGACATTGCTGTCGTGACAGTAGGTAAACGGAGCAGTCGGAAAACTGCAACTACAACCTTACGCTGTTCCTGTCTTGTCATGGTAATTATAGCAAGTATCTCCAATATTTTGGGCACTACAGTTCCACCATCTGGCTCCGAATACCAAAATGAATGTGAAGGTACGGAACAAGCAGTATATTATTGTATATGCTTCACGGAATTGTAAACTACTCTGCACAGCCCGTCGCTAGTCCTCGATCACATGTTACAGTCGGAGGCAAATTAGGCGAAAACATGGATTTTAAAAATAATTCTACATAATGAAATACGGAGGATAGAAAGGCTAAAAAAAGCAACAGCAGAAGCCTCAGAAGCTGAAGAAACCTCAAAAGCAGGTGACATGACACGAATAGCTTTATTTTCTTACCAGCCCCGCGAAGTATAATACCTAACGGCAGTGTCGCGGGGAGAGTGACTGAAGTGTGTAAGGTATGGTTTAGTAACATAGGGGTATTCCTGGAATCGAATAATCAAGCTAGCGAATCGTGCACGCTTACAGCCAGGCTACTGGTATCTGTGAAGATTACACATCCTTTGGCAGAACAAAATAAAAATAAAAACAAGGATCAATGGAGAGAGCTATTGGTTGAAGCCTAGGCCTATCCATACTTCCGCCTAAAACAACTAAATATTGGGGTGTACCACATGAAACGTCCGATTTTTTTTTTCGCTCAGTTGGAAATAAGAAGTTCTCGAGTCTGTGCCAGAACGTTAAATTTTCTTTTTTTTATAAAATAAAGTGGTACATGTGCTTGACGTGTGAGAATTTTAGGGTTCGTTACAAGTACCTTTATTTTTTTTCTAGGAATTATTTTCCACGCCGTCGGCATTTAAAATTCGAACCCTCTTCTTTTACGAATTTAAAATGGGACATAATGCGTTATGGGCAATGAAAAACATTAATGACGTATTTGAGGATGTAGCGGTAAACAGAAAGTTCCGTTCGAAAGATTTCAGCGTCGAAAATGAACCACGAAGGAAGCCGGAAACGTTAGATGAGGACGATGTTTTAAGAGCAACGGTGGATGCGGACCCAACGAAATCGATACGAGAGATTGCACAAAGCATGGGAGTATCCCCAATGACAATAAGTCGACACCTTTCTCTCATATCAAAGGTAAATAAACTCGATAAGAGGGTACCCTATGAACTGAAGGAATCCCAAAAACTACGGCGCCTGGAAATCTGCGAATCGCTTTCATTAAGAAATCAAACAGTCACCTGTCACTTGTGATAAAAAGTGGATACTGTATGATAATAGTGAAAGATCTGGGCAGTGGTTGTTAAGTTTAGTCTGTTGAAAGCTAATTTCTAATACCCTAATATGTGAAGTACATGCATAGATATGTACATGCATGTATACTCTGGTTTTCAATATCCTCTTTTATGCGATCTGAAAGTAAAATTGAGTCGAGGCCCTTTGAATTTCTCGACTTTGAGTTTTTGATCTCAAACTCACTTGATTGGATTTGTGACTCTTTATTTTTCGCTATGTCTTCCTTCTGTTTTCGGTATTATATAGTTTCTATAGATATGTATATCTCCAAATAGAGCGCGACTATAATCGTGTCTTTCCTGATTCTAATTATGATGATACTTTTATTATTGTAGAAAACTATACTATCAATCCAGAATGTAAATTGAATAATAATGAATAATGAGTGACGTTAGCGTGAGACAAAGCTGCCTTCCAAATTTCTTGGATACAGGTATGCTATATCTAGTATTACAGATTAACTCCAACCGGTTTCAGAATGCTTTTGAACTGTGCGCCAGGATGTGAAGAGAACCCTTAACCCGTACATATATTTCCATGCATATGCGATTTCGCTTTATGTATCCGACTAAAACCCGATGGACAAACTTGAAAGAGTTAGATGTAGGACTTAGCCTAAGATCCTAGGTAGATCAGGTCGATTCTGATAAATTAAATAAAGAATTCGCTAAGGTTCAAACGAACTTGGGCACTCGTCCACAATACATCTAAACTTCACTGGCTGGCCCATTTGAATTCCGCAAAGTGGAACAAACCGATGTTGTTGGAGCCATACTGAAAATCAAATCGAAAGCTGCTGGTATCGAAAACATTCATCCACATTTTATTAAAATAATGTTACCATACGTTCTTCCAGTAATTGCATATGTCTTCAACAATATTATAATGAAATAAATTTTTCCGAGTGCTTGGAAGTAGGCAAAGATTATATCAAACCCAAGGAGTAAAAGAGCGGATACCCCATCAATGGAATACAGATCCATTGCTATTCTTACATACAAATTTATAATTTTCTGCAGCGTGAACGAATTCTTAGTGCTTATCACTCGGGTTTCCGAAAGCACTACAGCTGTACATCAGTTATCAGGTATCTGACGACATGCGAGTTACAATTGGCAAGAAATTGGTAAGACTCCTTGCTCTACTAGACTTTTCTAAAGCTTTTGACACTGTTGATCATGAGTTACTTGTATTCAAGCTAATAAGCTTAGACAAAGTGTCCCGTAATTCGTCAACGATAATTTGGGAAATGATTCCTGGGTATATGCTAAGAAAAAAATCGTTCTACAGTAAGAGTCTATCTCCAACGTTGGGATAAGTGATATCTAGGATTTAAGGAAAGGCTTACTTTGGTAAAGGAAATTCCTCAGTTAATACTAACGGCAGAAATTTCATTGATGAGTTTGTTTTTAGAAGAAATACTACCCTTTGTAACTGCATTTAAATAAAGTTGCTACCTTGTTAGGGTCTTCAGATATCAGTTACAGTTTTCTTGCCCATGGTAATTTTAGACTTTTAGGTCGCTTTTCTCCAGAAAATGTGTCATAAACATAACGTTTACCTATTTTTTCTTATGAGCGTAACAATAATAATAAAAAAATCATAATCAAGTTCCCAGAAAAACTCATAGATTTTATGGTATTTGAGGAAACCTGCAACAAGTAAAAAAAGGAATTTAGGGTTTTTTACCTACGTTTCTAACAACAGTTGATAATAACCGTGGTTTTCCAAGAATTATTAATTTTCCAATAATTTTTTTTTTAAATTCCATATCTATTAAAAAGTTTTAAAGCGTGCTGGTCTATTTGACAACCTGGCGAAACCTTAATTTCCTTATCCTGTTCCTCAAAAGTTCTCAGAAAGAGTTAGGTTTCGAGTGTGAAGGACTATTTGGAAAATTTACCAAACAAAAATGGTATAAAAGATTATAAGGTTAAAGTTGCTTAGAAATGCTATTTGAAATGTCTGCACTTACAAAACAAGACTTTATTGACGTTTATGGACTGAGCACAGAAAGTTCAACTAGAGTCCGACGAAGATACCATGAACTTTATCCTAACCGACGACTTCCTAGTGAAGGAGTATTTGGAAATACGTATCGAAGACTTCGAGAAACGGGATCAGTTTCAAGTACACTACCTAACGCGAGAGCTCCACAAGTAAGAAGAATTTCGGCTGATTTAAAGAATTGCAATTCAGTGTTTCCAGACATAAAATTTCGAATGTACTGCATGGAGAAAATCTTTATCCATACCACCATACACCTGTACAAGAACTGCTTCTAAATGATTTGGAAAAGAGATTTGAGTTTTTTAACTGGTTGCTGGAGCGGAGCTTGGATGACAACGAGTTTATTAGCAGAATTCTTTGGACGGAGGCATCTCAATTTACAAGAGATGGCATCATAAATTTTCATAATCTTCATACATGCGCTGCAGACAATCCACATACAAGGAGGGACATAGTGCCTGATTTTTAACGTAAACCACCTGTCAAGGAGACTTATGTTTACGGGATGTCCATACATCCATGGGGGCAAGGATACGCATTGCCATCGCTCTTCCGCCTTCCTGAGATACCAAATCAGAACTGCGGTGCCGGCACAAGTTCCACCCTTGGTATGAGTCGAGGCCGACCTAAGACCTCTTACTGCTCTTAGGGTCGCAGCACCCAGTACTTATTGCAACTCTATATTGATTCAACCAAAGGAATACCCTTCCCGCGATTTTTGGTTTAAACCACAGCACCATCACGCTCCCACAAGGTGGCCTACCTCTTCAAGCCAAGCCCGGACCAAGAACCGGGGGCTCCTGACTCCCATGGTACCGTGATTTAAGTCCTGGTAGGGACTACCGGCGGTCCAGCCGCCAACAAGACCTATGACCGGCAACTTGTGACTGATCAAATCGTAGCAAAATTCGGTTGCTTAGGACATTAACAGAAATAGCGTCATCTGAAGATGTTTACGATAAGACCAGCACTTTGCTCTGCCCCCGTTTACTATTAGACAACGTCATTGATGGGTGAAGCCTTGATAATTCGGCGGGGGCCCACAAGAAGAGACAAATCATTTCAACAAAAATTCAGCGTCAATATATGGGAAGGCGTAATTGGAAACAAATGAATCGGTCCCTTCAAACTACCACCTAGGCTGAATTCTAAAAACTATCTGAAGTTTTTGGTAAATCATTTACCAGAACTGTTGGAGGACGTGTCACTAAATCAACTAGCTTCATCATATTTCCAACAGGACGGTGCTCCAACCCACTATGGTCTTGAGGTTAAAAATTGGCTAGATGAAGAGTAGGAAGAAATGCACCAGATCAGTTCACTGGCCTGCAAGATCTCCTGACCTTACCGTATTGGATTTTTTTTTGTATGGGGAAGAATGAAAGAACTTGTTTATTCAACCGAAATAGCAACTTTAAGTAAATTGGAAGACCGTATTCTCGAAGAGTCATCAAAAGTGAGGCAGCAGTTAGCATCAATAAACATTCGTAGTAAAATCCAAAAACGGGCTCTAGCATGTATGCAAAGCCAAGGACGACACTTTGTAGTATTAACTGAGCAATTTCCGTTAAGATGCCTCAGGGTATACCAAAGTAAGCCTTTCCTTAAGTCCTCGATAAGTGATGACAGCATTGGAGATAGACCCTGTAGAATGGTTTTTTCCTTAGAATATACCCAAGAATCATTTCCCAAATTATCGTTGGCGAATTAGGGGACATCCTGTATGACTTTCCCTCATAAGCCGGTAATCTCATGCGCTCGTATTTAGTTGGAAAAAAAAATAGCGGTTTTCGCGAACAAACCCAGGTCAGACTATGTTGAAATTTCAGAAGATGTTCCACAGGGATCAATTCTAGTTCCGTTGCTTTTTGCAATTTTCATAAACGATCTCCCTAATGTTGTTAACAGCTGCAAATTTTCACATTTTTGTAGACGATGTTCAGCTTTATTTAAGCTTTAAAACTGACCATATTGATCACGCCACTTTACAATTTCATCATGACCTTAAGCGAATTATGTAAATGCTGAAGGCAGAAGGAAACTATGTACTTGCAACTCAATCTGACAAAAACGAAATACTTATTTGTAGATATAGGGTTTTCCAATAAAGACTTGACAACTTTTTTTTTTAAATAAAGCGCAAGCCATTTGAGATATTTCAAAAACTTTATTATCGGCTTATCTTCCAATTCGGGCCAAAAATAATCGGTGATCTATCTGACCATTCACAGTAACGTGACAATCGTTATCGTCGACGAAAAAATATGGCCCAATAACGCCGCCGGCATGCAAACCGCACCAAAACGTTATTTTTTGTGGTTGAAGTGCTGATTCATGAAGCACATGTGGATTTTCACCCGACCAATAACGCATATTTTTCTTATTGACGAACCCATTGAGCCAAAAATGAGCTTCGTCCCTGAAGATGATTTTGCGATGAAATTCATCATCTTGGCGCATCTTCTCCAGAACCCAATCGGAGAACGTACGTCGTTTCAAATGGTCCATCGACTTCAATTCTTGAGTGAACTTGATCTTGTATGGGTGTAAACCAAGATCCTTACACAAAATACGCCATAATGTGGTCTGAGCGATGCCCAATTCTTGAGAACGCCGTGGAATTGACTGATTTGGATCGTTTTCTATGGACGCCTGAACGGCAGCGATATTTTCGACACTTCAACCAACCCGTTGTCTCATTGACACGACAACATCACACAACAAATATGTAGACTCAAATTTTTGCACTAAGTTTGTTATTGCCTGTCTACTAGGGCGAGAATTACGACCGAAAATTGGAGTTAACGCTCTTGAAGTTGCAGTCACCGACTCCGAATTTTGGTAGAAAATTTTTATAATTTGCAGACGTTGCTCGTTCGTGTACTTTACCATGATGAAAATGTTGAGTTTACTGAATAAATTGACAGTGACGGTTTTGTGATTAGTGAAAGAGTGCGTCCACAAATTAAATTCAAAGTTGTCAAGTCCCTATTAGTAAACCCTTTATTATCCACTCTCTACTAGAATTATATTTTTTCAACTTATAATAATCAATTTGGAATTATTGTACTCGACTATAACTTTAGTAAGGTCACTTTTAAAATGATTTATTAATTAATGTTTAGAAATTACTTAGCTTTGAGTACATTGCTCTCATCATTAATTGAGTTTATATTTTTCTTCGTTGACTTAATTTCCCACTAATTATTTCAATTCAAATGAAATTACGATTTCTGCCCGGCAATCTTATACAATATAATAATTATGTATATTTTTTTCATTCCTCAAAACAGTGGGTGTCATTTTTAATTTTAGTCTCGAATGAATTGAACCGTCACAGAGCGGTCTTGCGCCAAGCAAATAATGATCCAATTTCCCAAAGCTATACTTTAGCAGTCTGACTGTTGGAAATTCTTATTTTCCTGCCGCTCAATGTAAACTCAAATAAATGTTATCCCTGCCATCATCCCCGAATTCTCGACAACTCAATTTAAGGCTCCTTCCGGCCACGTGTTTTGATAACAAAACTCAATAAAAACAAATTCGGCTGCTTCCTTTATCGTGCAACGCATAACATCATTTACCAAAAGAAATATATTTCGACATCTCTACCCCGTAGTTATACAGATTTTGTGAATTTCACCAATGTCGGTTTCGAATTGAGAAAGAAATTGTCGTGACCCGCCTTTGCCGCCCTATCGGACGACAGCAGGCAATCATTTCCGGGAAATGAAAAATTAACAAAGCACGTAAATAAGCCAAAATAATTTTTCGTAATTAACCAAAATGAGGGTTGCGAAAAATTAAATCATTACGGGAATTCCAATCAACCCAACACGGACAAAACCACCCAGCTATGTACCCAGCCAAACCACTGTTTCTTGTACGAAATTGTTTAAAAAAAAAAAAACAACAGAATCCCTCGCTTGATGCCACGTAGTCAAATGTAGTCGGCTCGAAATCATATCACGCCTCGTCGCTCTACTCATTTAATACAAAAAGACGACGGAAAAAGGCAACATGAGCGTTAGCGCATAGAATGATTATCCAGAGCTCAGCTAAAAATCATCATCTAACATAGCGCGGCGAATCTTTCTTCCCACTTACCCTTTATTAACACATTTAGAGGCACCACCACACACCAAATACCAAGTACCAAGCACCATTTTACTCTCCCAACACCACCAACCACCACCCCAACACTGTCTACAACTGATGAAGAATTAAGGCAGTTTCTTCTCAAAATACCCAAAAAGGTGAAGGTAAGGTTGTAAACTTTTGCAACTGTAGGAGAAAAAAATTAAAAAAAAAACCTTCTAAAACGAAGAAAAAAAAAACAAGGAAAATCAACAAAAACCCAGCATGCAGATATACATAATGAGTGGAGCGCTTAAGTTCATTTATATGGTAATTCGAGAAAACACTCTGAATACTAATGACATTCGCGCGTTACGAATTACCCGCTTTCCGAGGGAAGCCCGTGAAAATAAGTATTTCCGAGACCTTCACCTCCATGGCATTTCTAAACCTAATTTCTATCTGATAAGCCTCAGCCATAGTTCTATCATGGAAAGCAGGTCGTGCTTGCTGTATCTAAGTAAGTGACAAAAATTTCGGCTTAATTTGTTCATGCCGATTAATTCGTACTCCAGACGTGCTCGAGATGTCAGACCGAAAAATTCATGTCTTTCCATTTCTCCATAGTACGTATGTATTTACGGATACATACAGAGCACAAGACATTACGTGCAGTTTGCACAAAAAATATACCAAATTCCTGTTGATCTTTTGCAGTAAGAGTAACAACTTAAGAAGGAACCAAGCCTTTTCAGCAATTTGTAGAGGTGTGGGTAGGTGGGCAATAGATTAAGAACTAAAATCTATCTATGGTTTGCCATGAATTTCAAACAAGGAGTTAAAGTTTCATTCACCTGCTGCAGTGAGGCCTTTGTATAATGAAAAACCCCTACCTGGTTGTCCTCCTGGTAAACTTTATCGATTCTATTCTTTTGATAACAATGGAAATAGTGTTGAAACTGTTGCAGTAGACTTGATGGATTTACAAGCTGTCTGTTGTCTGTAATATCATATGCAGGGTGCTTTTGTAAGAAGTGATATAAGAGAATGAAAATATTTGAAATGCTGAGTTTCACATAAAATAACCAGATCTTCGTTGCATTCTAACCAGACAACACAACACAAATTTCGGTTCACCAAATTGCACATCTGGGAATAAATTCAGATACCAAAATATGCATAAGTCCTTTTCTCAACAGAATTGTACTTCTAGATATAAAATGTTTTTATATTTCTACACTCCTTACAAACGAATATTTTCAAATCCTACTCGGGGTTTTCAGTATGTCCATCTCTTAGATACGACCTCCACCTTTTAAAATACGAAAAGAAAAAGTAGGGAAGATATTCAATATAAAAGTATACGTCCTTTTATAGGGCTCTTCAGTATGAGGTCTCATTTTGATTTATAAAAAAGAAACATCATACTTTTCTTTGTGAAATACCCTTTATATTCGAATTTTATTTTTATCTTTTTGTGGGTTTGTTTCATCCATAATTGTTCAGATGTTGGCTATGAGTGCTTTAATTGACTGGGAACCGTTGACATAAATCATTAAATCGCTTGATCTCGGTAGGTAATATCGATCAAATTTAGGGCAGGAAATCTTTCTCACAAAAGAGCAATGGTTTCGGCTCTTATCTTGTAGGAAATAAACATCGCCCAGAGCCATACCCTCAAGTTCCGGCCATGAAAATTCATTGCTCATGGTGCAATAGCCCCATCCATTTTCGGAGGAACCACAATTGCTTCACTTTCGAAGAAATTAAATCCAATGACACCCCTTGCCCAAAAACTGCACTAAAGAGAAGCACGGTATAGAGTAAAGATATAGTAGAAGCTTCTTGGCAATCATCCTTGGATTTTCTAAAATTCTGCTTCAAAGCTATGAAGGCGAAAATGTGGCTTCTCAAAATTTGCCATTTGATTCAAGTACTTCCAACACTAAATTAGCAATTTTACGGCGCTGCTAATGATTACTTACTTACATAAGGTGGCGCTGTAGTCCGGGGTGGACTTGGGCCTCCTCCAACAAGCGTCTCCAGCCAGCCCAATCTTTAGCTAGCTGCCTCCAGTTTCGAACTCTAAGTTGGTAGAGGTCTCCTTCCACTTACGTACGCCACCTGAGTCGCGGTCTTCCTCTGTTGCGCTGTCGAAGACTTTTCGGCCCGGAGCAATGGTGTACATCTACTCTACATGACCCAGCCACCTCAGTCGTTGGACCTTCGCTCTTCCAGCTAAGTCGATGCCGCTGTGCAGTCCGTACAGTTCGTCGATGGATCTCCTCTTCCACTCACCAGAATTTTGTTTTCAATGCAGCCAAGAGCACGTTCATCCATCAAAGTCCATGCCTCTACGCCATAGAGTAGGATTATATAATGTCTTACGCGTATATAGGGTCATTTTTGTTGTTCAAGAGAGGGTTTTGCAAAAATGGATGACTTTGGCAGAGACGCCAAATCTAGAGATTACTCTGTGTAGTTCATATCTATAGATGCTGCCATACGCGGCATTAAAATCAATAAATTGTTGGTGTATATCGATATACTTTCGACCAACGATATTTTACAAATGAGTTGGTGTATTGTCTTTACCAAGCCATTGCCTGTCGCTTTGAAGAGCCAAGAAATTAGGCCGTTCGCTCCAATAGCTTTTTTGGACTTAAGCTTCCTGGATTTTTACTTCATACAGATCGGGTGGACGCAATTGTTAGTCTATTGACAGCGATATTTGTTGGGTCATCGCCGTTATACAGCATACAGAAATGCTCTTTCCAAGTACTCAGCATCGACTGACTCATTGTTAGCTGCATGTGCTTGACCGCACTCGACGTCAAACCGTTGATTTTATTGTGGTGACTAAGTGAAACCCAGCATCATCTGTGATGGCATTTTGACAATACTTGATACTTGATGCTAGAGACATAGACCCTTTTAAGAGATTAAGGGATTTAGCCATCGGAGAAGTACAATATTTGACAATTTCTTACGATTGTAGCCGTTCGATGTCAAGCTTCCTCACAGTATTAGCTTGCCTTTCCTATGTTCGGGATATCCACAACCGTACCTTGGCTACAACAATATAATGGCCTGACTCAGTGTTGGTCCCTCGGAACGTTCGGACATCCATAATACTGGAGGATTTCCCTGTGTCGGTCGCAATGTGGTCAATTTGTCTGACGGTTGATTGATCAGAAGATCTCCAAGTCCCCTTATGGACATCGAAATGCGAGAACCGATTGCTAGCTACGACAATGTTTCGCCCGCCGCGCCGCGACGCCAGGTCGGTTAGATTGAATAAGTTATCGGAGGTTTTGTCGTGCAGGTTATACTATTCGACAGCACTAACAAAGATGCGCTCTCTTCCTAGCTTTGCGTTAAAGTCGCCGAGGACAATGTTATTGTAGAAGCTATCTTTGGTGTCATAATTTTTCCTCTCTGTTGTGGCGTAAACCACTAGGCCACAATTTTCAGGTTGTTTATATAGATATCGATATCTGTCGGTAGGAGCTGCAGGTGCAGGAATATTTTATCAGAAATGACCTCTTTAATCTTGCACGGATCTATGAACAATAA
This sequence comes from Volucella bombylans, assembly GCA_949129095.1. Taxonomy (NCBI): domain Eukaryota; kingdom Metazoa; phylum Arthropoda; class Insecta; order Diptera; family Syrphidae; genus Volucella; species Volucella bombylans. The sequence continues at coordinate 195,635,203 of OX422142.1, forward strand.
GAAGTTGTAAAACTACACTTTTGACTCTCACAAATAGATAAATTTGATGTATTCTCCTAACCTTTTGGAATGTTCCAAACGTAACGTAACGTCAGCAATGTGTTTCACAGTGGTAATTGAATATCACCATTGCTTGAGGCAGCTGCGGAGGTGCCACGCCACATCGATCTGTGCTGGACCCTTAAACATCAAGCAATTCAGTATACACAACTTAGCCGGCAAAGCTAAACTATTTTTCGTTGCTCGCATTTCAAGCGCCATAGACAAAATTTACAGAGATTATCGTTATCACTCTCACAGCAAGCGTCGTAGAATGTTTTGTCTCACCTAAGTGTGTTACGGTGCCAGCATGCAGTGCACAGTATTTGCTACTGGTGGACAGCAGGAAAGTCGCTTGGTATTTAGAGACATTTGATCTGCTGGCATCTTCGAGAGTCAAGCCATCTGAGGCTATCCTCATATGGAACCCAAAAAGACGTTCTTTGGTGTAGTTTATAAGTCGTATTTTATATTGAGTCGTGTATTTTCGTGAAAGATTTTTCCATCAGACATCAGTCGGTGTTTTCATAACCATGCATGCTATTCCGCGACAAGCTGCCTATCTTCCCGAAGGTTTCGCACCTGGGAGGTTTCGATGTGACATGTTTCTTTTGACAATGAAGTTTGATACTGGGGATGACTATCAAATACTAAGCTTCACTAGAAAATCGAGTGGTAATGCAATAGATGTTCGAAACTAGTCAGCTTCCACCTTCTCTTAAAGAGAACTACCTCAGTTTTGATACGATTGACTAATATTGAATTTCTAGTGCACTAATCGTTGATCTCTTCTAGGGCTACCTGCGACTTAGAGCAGACAGCCGCTAAGCATAATACCATAGACATATTTAGATTGTTAAGCACTGAATCTAACAACATGCACCATATCAGTGGACCCCGCTTGTTTGGCCCTGCTGTCACATATAGGCCATCAGCACTGTTCTTGATTCAAATTAAAAAAACAATAATTGAATTCTAAACTCATGTAATTATGTAAATTAAATATAACGTAACGTAACATAAAACAAATGTATAACAACTTAAAACAAATGTATAACAAGTTAGAACAAATGTATAACACATTATAACAACATGTAATGTCAAAGCAAAAGCAAATGACTATTAAAGAGATTGGTAAACAGAAAGGTTATCTTTATTTACAACAGAAAGGTGTGAGATAAATTCTTTACAATAAGAACCAGCATAGCATAATTAATTAACCGTGGAGAATGCATTGGTCCTTCGAGAGTGAACATTTTAAACATTAAATACTTTAAATACTTAAAATGCTTTGTATTATAAAAAAGTGGAAGTTTCCATATAATCCAAACCCAAATAACATTGTGAGTTTTTTCCTTAAAGTGCAAAAACGGCATTCTCGAGTCGTGTAATACATTTTAAGTAATAAAAAATAAAAAAACTTTAAATTAATCCAAATCCCTGTCTGCAATCTGGAACCGGTGCATCCGCTTCTTGGGAACAGTCAACGATCATCGGGTCCGTTCGTGGACAGTGCAGTACAATACACCGTACATACAGTGCAACATACGGTGCATTAAATTTAAATCTTAGTGCAACAGTACGGTGCATACTGCAGCATACAGTACTTACACCGCTACATACTGTACATACAGTGCAATTACGGTGCATTCAATTTAAATTTCAGTGCAACAGTACGGTGCATACTGCAACATACGGTGCATACACCAAACAAACCGTGCAATATACGGTGCAGTTCCCGCAAATTACAGCACAGCCCTAGCTGTCGGAACCTACATACATACATACAAAAAATATCAATTTGTAAGTACAATCCAATTTTTTTTTTTAAATCGTAATCATTGGGTTACCTTCAATTTTTTTTTGCAACATCATGGCTAACTATGGAAAACTGCAAAAGAATATCCTACCCCAGTTACTCAAGGACATATCCAATTATGGGAAAAGGCCAGAACACCAACGCAGCAAAAACTACATTGTAGGACGGCTTGATGTATTGGAGGGCAATTTTAAGTCCAGCACAGAATACAGTGCGGAAGCGATTCTTCGTTGGATAGTGAAAATTAAGGAATGTTACCTGGAATGTCGAGCAGACTTGCGAGACGGCTTAGAAAAGGCAACACAGTCAGGAGTACTGGTAAGTTCTGTGGAATCAAATAATCAGAAACAGAAATTAAGACTCCCAAAAATAAATATACCAACCTTTTCTGGCAGCTATGAAGAATGGAGAGCATTTCACGATCTTTTTATTTCTTTAATCCATAATAATGGTTCTTTGTCAAAAATTCAAAAACTTCACTATCTTAAGTCAAGTGTTTTGGGAGAAGCTGATCGTCTTTTGCAGCACTTAAGGGTTGATGAGGGTAATTATGATCAGGATTGGGAAGTGTTAACCGCACGATATGACCACAAGCGTATACTAGTCAACACCCAGTTTAAGATTTTCTTTGGCCAGCCGAATCTAAAACAAGAGACAGTAACCGGTATAAAAAATTTATTAGACACATCAATCGAATGTCGACACTCACTTAAAAACTTAGAGCTTCCGGTACAACATTGGGACGCGATTTTAGTCTTTTGTATGCTTCTAAAACTTCCACCCACAACTCAGCAGATATGGGAAGAAAAGCTAGGGGTTAGAAAAGATTTGCCAACCTTTAAAGAATTTTCAGAATTTTTGGAAGCTAGATTTAGGACCTTGGAAGTTGTAGAACCACAACCAGGATTTAAATATAGCAAGAATTCAAACAAAACTAATTCACTACTTATTAGTAAAGCAAGAAACATTCTATATAATTGCAAAGTCTGCAGCAAAGGTCCGCATGCCCTTCGAAAGTGCAATATGTTTTTAAAAATCACATGGCGCACCCGCGCATTCATTTTCAAATCCCTGACTAGGCTTCTGCCGGCCCAAAAGCTCAGCTTCAACAAATGGCCGCATATAAGCGGCCTTAAACTTGCCGACCCATCATTCTTCACACCAGTCAATGTAGATCTTCTTTTAGGAAGCGAAGTCTACGCCAAAGTACTCCTCCCAGACGTACGAAGAGATGATCATGTTGCACCTCCGGTCGCCCAGAAAACCAAACTAGGTTGGATATTGATGGGAAAAGCACCTGGAAATAGAAAAAAGGTTAATGCATTCGACAACTCAGTTGACCTCAACACACAACTCACAAAGTTCTGGGAAATCGAAGTAGCACCGTTCCCACAACACGAAACACAGGAGAACAAAAACTGCGAGAAGCAGTTTGTAACTACTACCCGAAGAGTGTCAGATGGACGTTATGTAGTGACACTACCATTCAAGAAAGGAAGTAAACCTGGGTTAGGGTCCTCGAAGTCAGGAGCCTTTCGTAGGTTTCTTCATCTGGAAAGGCGCTTCCAGCAGAATTTCGTGCTATATAGAGAATACTCCAACTGCATTAAGGAATACCTCGCCCTCGGCCATATGACAGAAGTTGATGAAGCGGCGAACGACGTTTTGAATACTCCATTTCATTATTTTCTGCCTCATCATGCAGTATTCAAAGAATCAAGTTCCACGACCAAATTGTGGGTTGTCTTTGATGCAGCAGCCAAAACCTCCGATGGAACATCGCTCAACGACCGTCTTTTAGCAGGGCCTAAAGTGCAAAACGACATTGTCGATATCATACTACGATGGAGAGTACACAAATTTACCTTTACGGCCGATGTTGAAAAAATGTACAGGCAGGTGAGAGTAACACCTAGTGACTCATATTATCAACTCGTGCATTGGCGTAACAACCCACAAGAGCCAATTAAAACGAATTGCCTCCAAACCATCACTTTCGAAACCACTAGTGCTACATACCTCGCGATTCGGACGATGAATCAACTGGCATCTGATGAAGAAGACAGCTACCCACTTGGCGCAAAGATGGTAAAGGAGGACATGTACGTCGATGATCTTATCACCGGAGCTGACACTGTAGAAGAAGCCCTTATACGGCGGGAACAAGTGCGAGGTTTGCTATCATCAGGCGGATTTCATCTGAGAAAATGGATGAGCAACTGTGAAGAAATATTAAAATTCATACCAGAGACTGAAAGGGTCAGAGTCCGATTCTGCTGCATTACTCCTGTCAAGAATTTGTATAACCCATGTTGTCCGCCGATTTATATGTCTCCTCAAAAGTTGTCGACCCTCTTGTCGAGTTTGAAGATTTTAACTTTTGGGGTGCATTCTCGTAGGGTCTTACACGTTAGTACGAACTTCAATATTAAAAGTCTGGTCTAAAGATATTGGTGAGCTTGTAGTTATGTTTCTCGATTTTCGGTATGAAGGCTACTTTTCGCAGTGATTTGATATATATTCCAGTGCCAGGTTAGCAATGAAGATTGGCATCCAAGTTGGCGGCACCTAGTTTGTACCCTTTTATAGCATAAGCGAATATATACAGCCGCGTATTTGATGGCCTCTTTCGACACCACAACCACTGACAAATACCAGAAGCGGTGGTATTGTGAGTATTAGCAACACAATGTTAAGTTCCATCAACCTGAAATCATACTATTCGATGGGATCGGCTTCTGCCTTTAGTGATGGTGATAGTACTGAATTATAGCTAAAATTAGATGACACAATGACGAATTTGTGCTATTTTCCTCTATTTTCAGCTTTTGTTCGCAGCAACTCAATCTTCTAGACGGAGTAAACTCTGTTCTTTCCCAGTCTTTTCGATCGCTCGCTAGTGGTGTAAAATCATTTGCCTCAGCCAAAACAGCAGATGTGTGTATAACACACATATTTTTCCTCTTTGATACTATGCTACTCTCAGTACTAAGTAGAACTAAAATGCTAATAGTAAAGTCACTGCTTTGAACCATTATGTGTGTCATTTTCAAATAAAAAAAATCCTCACATTTACCACCTTGGTACAAGTCCACTATGGTCCACTTAACTTACATCACGCTCCAATGCTGATTTTTTAGCTACCGCTCTGCCTACATCGAACCTTCTCTAACCTTTATCAATCTCCTTATATTATTAGTTATTTGAATCGAATGTTCCACACCCTCATTAGCGATCCCAAACATTTCTTTCAAAATTTCCCTGAAGCTCTCACACACAACCTCTGCCGATCCACAAGTCTGACTTTTTACTGACTTTTTCTGCCATGTTATGATGCCATCATCTCCAAGAGCCTTACTATCTTCATTTCGTACTTAAATAACTGTTCGCAAGCAACGTTGGAATCAATTAATATAACGTTGGAACAAGTAAGTAAGAAAATGGAAAATCTCACTGGCCTTGATGGATTGATTGCCTGCAATACTATTGAAAAATGTGCAAATCATCTTTCAGATTTCAGTCTCCCTAGGAATCTTTCCCATGATTTGGAAGAATTCTTATATAATTCCTCTCCACAGAAAAGTGTCAAGGATCAGATCTCTACCTATCGACCCAGCGCTAAGCTCTCCTGATAGAAAGCTTAATTTATGACTCAGTGCTTTTTCATTATAAGTCTATCGTTTCCCAAAATCAACATGAATTTCTAAAATGGCGATCTATAAATACAAACCTTACCGAATTCGTGGCAAATATTTCATACTTTGAGCGCAATTCAACATGGGGTAGAAGTTGATGTGATTGCTACCGATTTCAGAAAAGCTTTTGATAAAATCTTCCATAAAATCATTCTACTCAAACTCTAGGCTTTCAGTCAAGTTTTATGATATGGATTAAATCCTACTTTGAAGATCGACATTAAAATTTTCTATTTAGGGGTATGGTTTCCAAACCTATTACAACCCCTTCGAGAATACCTCAAAGTAGCCATCGTGGGCCCCTATTTTTCATTCTGACCATTAATGATGTCGACTCTATTACTAAAATTCGCTGATTGTTTTCCACTGCAGGATAGATTTTCTACTTGGTGCAAAACGAATTTCCTTGAGCTCAATGAAAACAAGTGCCAAGCAATAACATACACTTGTAAGCACCTTCTAACTCCCCGTCGCATTTATTCAATCTTAATTCAACCCGTCTGCTTTGTAACTGAATTGTTTGATCTAGGTGTAATCTTGGGGAACTAAATTTTCATTCGTATATACATAACATTTGTCCGCCCCTTTCTATTCTTCTTTTCTATTACACAACACACATTCTCAGGGTAGAAGCTGTTCGAGGTAGGTATCTCCAATTCGCCTTCCGATGACTTCCCTCAACTGTATGACCACCATACTTATATACTTACAGCCTCTCTCTGTACGTTGAAAATTTGCCAATATACTCCTTGTTCATCAGATTTTAGCTGGCAACATTGATAGCCTCTGTTTACTTCAACTTATCTCTAATCTTAGATCCGTGCCCCTATTTCGTCTCAAATTACGATTGCTTTAATCCAATGTGTAGAATGCTACGGAAAGCCAACGGTTTCCACGACTTCCACCTCAACAAAATGTCCACAAAAAATGCCCTTTACGTCTTTCCGTTTTAGTCCTCCCACCTCTTGGTTTTAGTTATAGTTTAGATTTTAAGTTATTTTGGTAAGTTTTAAGTCTAGAATTTAAGAGTGCTGGTAATAAGCCCTAATAAACCTGTCCGTGGTTGAACCGGGCTTAAAATCAAATCAAAACATTCCCGTTTATGTTCAAAATCAATGTTTTAAAGAATCTGGCCTGCATAATATTGACAAAGTTGTAAATAATTTTGTTTCACCCTTTATCACTGCTAAAAATTAGTTTTTCTTTTGTGTTTCAACTTTTTTTAATTTTTTTTCTATCTGCTTTAAAGTCCAGAATTGAAAAGTAACCACGCTTTCCGTAAATTCCGTTATTTAAAAGCAAATCAATAAAATTATAATAAATTGCAGGAAAAGAGCTGAATTTAAAATTGCTATTCAAAGACAAAAAATGTCTGGTGATCCACTTGACAAAAGTTGTTTAAATTTGTGAACAAGTGAATGTATCCATTTTTTGTAATTATACTCAAATAAAATCGCATACAATGGGCTCGAAGTACTTGATACTCGTACAATTACTATTTTCGAATTGCACTACAACTCCAATTTGCAGTCCCATTTTTTTCATTATGCTAAATCCATTCCTCTTCAACAAAGAGCAAAGTCCTCATGTATGTATGTGTGTACGTCAATCAAATCCATGATCACTCGACTACAACAAAGAAATAAATAAATAAAAAAAAAAAACATATCCAACATAAATCAATATCATTGCGAAAGTATTCTCATCAATCGACCCTATCAATTGGAATCATTTACACACATTCATCTCCAAGTGCTTAAGCACAACCTACTTTGGAGATATAAATTCATTACCCAGTACAGCATGTATGCAAATAACTCAAGGACACTTCAGCTTAGTCAATTACCGAATTGGAAATATTGTTTACACCGAAACGACAAACGTGAGATTTTCTCTGTAAAGTTACGAACCGTATTCATCTGAAGCCGAATAGCACAGCACCGCACCGTACCACACCGCATCGCCCGCTTAATAATTTAACATGATTACATTATGGAAAGTATTTAAATAATGATTTTCAATTTTCGCATGAAACTACTATCCATTATGGGTTGCGACCCCAAAATAAGGGAGTGGGCAAGAAATATACAAACTTGATGTATGCTCGTATCTGAATCTACTTACAATGTTCTGAAGCTAATAAATTTCAGACGCGTCTAAGCAAACGCACACACACACACACACATACATACACATGCACACTCAAATTTGAATTGAACTAATACGTTGGGATTAAAATCACTTTCCAATGCAACTGGCGACGGGTAACTAGCGGCCGGGAATCGGAAACTGAAAACCGAAAACCGAAACCGTAAACCGGCTACCACTCATCCTTTCAATCACGCTGCCATACCCATCTCATTTGGAATTCTTTCGTGCCGACGACGACGCTGACTTTTGGAGGGAAATATGTAAGTGTATACCCTAATGTTTCTTCTTCATTCTTTTTTTTTTTTGCAGACTTTCTTCTTCTTAGAAGTTGCTTCTCCCCACCTCTTCCATCCCCTATGATGAGTAGAAATTCACTGAATTTTACACCACCTAATACCCTAAATGGAACTCGAACATGGCAAGGGCGAAAGCAGGGAAGAAAACGAAAAATAAGTAAGAAAAAACCGAAAACTGAAAACTCTTTTTACTCCCCCACTCGAAACGATAAGTATCTTTTTCTTACACGGATACATATCTCAATTTATGTGTTACGTGACCTCATATTCATACAGGATTTTGATCCCTGAAAGTGTTGGGAAATTTCAAAATCTTCACAAAGAAAACACAACATATCCTTCTTACTTCTACACCTTTGCGTACCCTTGTCGTGTCTCTTTGTACATATGTAGATACGAGACCATACATACATACATAGGTATGTGTGTAAAATACGAGTGTATTGCGGGGAGCAGACCCTTTAAAGGAAAACACTTAAAGTTGATGAAGCCTTTCTGGCTCTTGGCCCATGTCTTTTGGGGTGATTGGGGGCGAACGGAGATCCCAGATCCCAGATCCCAGATCCCAGAACCCAGAGATCCATGACATTTCTCAAATGTGTAACATGTGTATTCTTGAGTCCACCCAAGCCGTTCGGGGGCGGCCTCCCCATCATCTCAGCCGATTTACTGCTGCGAAAATGAGTATAACATGGATCATAAATAAAAATGTGACAAAGCGCGACATAAAAAGCTGAAAAACGAAAAATTTATTGCCATTTTTCGGTATGGAGGATTGTAAGCGTGTTTTGATAGCACCAACGTACTCGTACACCGTACGAGTATAATGCTACTACGAGTATAATACTACTACTGCTATTGCCACTGCTGCCGACATTCGACACAACAACAAAGACCCAAGCAAGAAAAGGGATCATACTCGTACAAGGGTCATATACTCGTATGTGGGGTTATGTTCTAGCTGTTTGTTTGGCATCTCCGGCTTTCAGTCCTCTGACGTGGAGCACCAATGTAAATAAGAAAAAATAAAGATGTAAACTTTTTTCCATTTTCCATTTTCCATTGAATTTTCTTTTTCGTTTTCCGAAATAAGAACTTAACGCGTTTAACTGCAAACGCCTTGTCGCGACAACGTACAATTTCCATCGCATCAGCTTAGCGCACAAAAACAACTTTTGAGACGCACGTAAATGTATGACCGCGCCCGTAAATTTATAGCGTAGCGTTAATTTAAACTGACACACGTAGGCGAGCACCGACCTTCCCTCTACATAGTCGAATCGTCGCCAGTCGCATCGTCGCGTCTTTTCGAACGGAACGTCCTTTACAAATACGTACGGTACGACTAGGTACGCTCATAGGTACATGTATCAACTTACAACACATGAGGAGCATAACCTGCTATTGGATTAACTTAAAATTCATGACCTAACAAAAAAATGTTCTTGCAATTTTAATTTATTTCCAACCGCCTCGTTTATTAGATTATGAAAGCAAGCATGTATGTAGGCATGGGAATGCGGAGAGAATACTCGTACACACATCACTGGCACGTCGACACTGAAGAGCAGGCATAAAGCATTGAGCATTGCACTCGGTAACCGGCAGTTAATTTGAGATCTTTATGTGACAGGGAGCTTTGTCCGACAAGCCATGTAATATAAATTGCCTTCAGGAATCATTTTTTGGGGATTCTAAGTGGAAGCGATGTACTCGTAGGCTGCGAAAGATGCTGATAAATGCACAGTTATTTTTTAGACATGACCCAGTTTCTTGGTATTGGAAGGACGATAAATGTTCTTCTGTAGATTCACATAGTTTTGATTAAAATTGCCTTATAAGCAGTTATAAAGAGTATGCATGCCATCTATTAACAGATGTCAATCTGGTAAAGTACTCGTATAAGTTTCAACAAAATTTACAAATTATAACAATCCGCTGTTAGTTACGTCTGCGTCACCTATATTAACACCGATTTTTGATGGTTACCTACAGTCATCCCGATAAGCAAACAACAGAGCATTTAGTGAATTTAGAATGAATGTGCCAATGAGACAGCAAAACTGTATGTGAACAGCTAAGTCGCAACAATCGTTTCCACTCTGTCCTCAACGGCTGTTGATATCTCGAACGTCCCTGAGGGGAATTTTGAGAAGAGACTTGGGCTTACAACCGTATAAAACCTAAGGGCTGCAATCAAGTGACCTTCATGCACGCCAAACTTTTGCTGATTGGGCTTTATTGAAAATGGAAGAAGATACGGATTCTCAGTGACTAGTCACATTTGACCAATCGAATAACTGAAGATGTTTCAACAGCAGCAATTGAATACAAAACAATTTACAATTTGTGATTTTCATCCCGGAGCTGTTGTTGGGCCGTACTTCTTCCGACGCACAGTGCGTTGAATGTATGGGGATGGAGGACAAAAATCTGAATTTCAACAGATTTGGTTTTTTTGTTTAAAATGAGCTATTAAAATTGAAAAGAGGGCTAAGTTTTATTATTTGAAAGACGTATGATACTTACAAGGCGGTTTAATGAAGGCAAACAAGGAGCTCAAAGAAGGCGTATCAAGTAAAAACAAATATAAGTGTTTACTTGTGTTTTAATTTTTAACTTTTATTGACATATAAAGAAACATATTTTGCATGATTAGTTTACTTTTTCAAAACATAAAAAAATTCAATGTTCTAAAAAAAAATTAACATAATTGATAAATGGTAAATTATTAGATACATCTAGTCAGACCAATCGGAGACTTCACTGTCTATATTACTAGGTATTTGCAATAATGATTCCATATTCCCTAAACCTTTTTTTCGAAATTGTATTCCTATATTGAGAAATTATAGGATCAGATCTAAGTAGTAACACGGTCATAAGGTCTTCGTTTGTATATTTTCGTGAGGATTTCCTAGTATGAGCGAGACGATGTTTTCGAAACTCTTTATGACTTGCTTCTAAGGCTTCTTCTGAGAGCTGACCAATAGGCATTTCAAAAAATGAAATAATATCTGCTCCGTGAATTAAGAGCTTGTGAACACTTCTTGGTATATAATACCAACTATAAAGTTCCAGGTATAGCTCTTTCGTTTCGCTGAGCAATTCGCAAAATTTCGGAAGATTTATATTTTTTCCATAAGCTACGACCCTTGAAATAACAGAAAACTTTTGTTTTAGGCGTTCATCAACCCCAGTTATTTCTGCAGTTATCTTTGGATTAGCAAAAAATCGTTTTGCTCTATATGAGCAATTTCAGCTATTCTCCAGTCCAACTCAGCAATTCTTGGAGATCAACCGATGCCGTTGTTTCTGTTGCCTCTCTATTAATAGGAAGCATTTGTTTTTCAAGTTTTTTTTTATTTTATATAAGCTCGGAAAGCAATCCTTGTGCAAAGCATTAACAACTGTTCTTAGTATGTTATACCTTATTTCTGATAGGTCTAATTCTAAATATAATGCTAAGGCTTCCTGGGTTGATAAAACTGATCTGCTTCCGACCGTTGATGCCTCTGCACCAGATAAGTGACCAGACAGTTCTGCTGCGTATTTTAACTCCTCACTTGTTTTTGAGATCAATAGATCCTCTACTCTGCGCTTTTTGGTTTTGTTAGAAGCTTATTCAAATGGCTTTTGGGGTCTTCCACGACTAGTTCTCGGAAGATCAAAAGAGGTGGTTTTATTCGTTATATTAATGATACTCTGAGGAAGTATAAACTCGCTTTTTAACCACACATCGTGACGCTTAACAAACATAGCCCGGTTTCGGGAACATTGTTTACATCGCCTGGCAATATTGCAGTCAAATTCTCTAATTGTTTGGGTCAAATCACTTTCAATCCTAATTGAGCAATTGTTTATACTTAGTAAATTCAAAACATAATTTTTTAATTCCTCAATCTTTGAACCTTTTATAATCGAAAGCCATTTTTCAAAAATTGTTCGTTGTTTATAATTGGAATTGGTCCTACAAAAAGTCGAATTTTTTCAAGGTTAGCAATTATTAGCAAGAAAACTTTTTACTTTTGTACAGCATAAGAACGGAGGAAGTTAATGAGATAAAAGATTTTGCTACAGCTAGTTCTACGTTCTAATTCAAATTTAAACTTTAGTGAATTTTTGGTCCTCAAAAAAAAAACCTTTTTTAAAAATGAAAAAAATGAAATTTCACTCCAAAATAATTAAAAAAGTACACATACCAGCCCGAGAGGTATCCATAATTACAGTTTAAAAAAAAAATTGATAAAACTTTTGGAATTTTTCACACAGGCTAAATAACCACACAGCGAAAACTGATTGCAAATCAGAACTAAAGCTAAAATTGCCCTACCTTCTGACAGAAATGCCGCTACTCCACAAAAACAAAAGTGTAAATAATACAAAAATAGGAATTTACTGCAATTAGATATATGCCAATTGAGTTCCGTAGCACTAGATCTCTTTATAGCACACTCGATTTTTTGATTTTTGTCCACTACTCAACGCACTGTGCGACGTGCTGCTGCCGAGTCACTTACAGTCAATGGAAACTGATATCACTCTATGTTAACTAATTTAGCTTTTTGCTCAATCGGAACTGAAAATCACTCTTTTCTTCGGGCTACTTTAAGCCTTTGGTCTATACCAACAAGCTAGAAACATTAGACGGTTTGGGGGTGAATGGTCGATGTGAAATCGCTGACATATTGGCCGAATAAAGCGAAAATCATTGGAAATTGGGTTATTTATCAGCCGGATGCATAGAGGACTTTTGAAAGATGTCATATTTCATAACCATAGCATTGGTTATTGCTACAATATATAGTATATTTCGATTTCAATTACATTGATACCTTAAACGCACGACTTTTCATTTAAAATCCAAATTGGAAGCATCTATAGGCATTTCATAAAAATAACCAAATAATATGAACACTTCGTAATCATGTCTGAGATAAAACTGAAGTTTACCATTTCTATCAGAATACCTTCCAATGCTATCTGGTTGTAACCAAGATAAAAATATCATTGATAACTTTCGTTTGACAAAGGACTCTAGCTGGATTAGGCGACTAAGCAATTTAAGTACAATACTTAGCATCCTCGGTGTTTGTGATTTATGTGTTCGTTTATAGTAATAACTCGGTAGTTCAGAGTGGATGCAGCAAATATACGCGGGTTAAGCTGTAAACATTTCTCCACAACAGAACCAGTTGTTCTCACAAATCACTCAGGTCTGAGCTACCTGGCTAAGAACTAGTGTCATTGTTCCTCTATCACGTGCGTAGTGATTTAGCTTACCAAACTCCATCAGAATGTAGTCCTTGTCCCAATCCGGAATTCAGTTTCATGTGGTTAAAATTCCATCTCCGTACGCAAATGATTCACTATTGGTTTATTTACAGACGCCCCAAACTCGACAGCAATTCGACCTTTAACCAGCTTGATGCGTTGTCTAACTCCATACAAAGAATTGTATCCCTGTGTTCTCATACTGAAATCGTTATTACGGCCGATTTCAATATACACAATTTTGGGTGGCTTCGACATTCTGGACAGATAATATGCAAAGGACGGTGTATTGAGATCTTCGCTGCGGAAAATAAGTTGACCCAGCTAGTGGATAACCCACGCGAGTACCAGACGTTGATAGTCATACCGCTAAAACTCTGAACTTGTTTTAACTTCTAATCATGAAAAGTACATTGTTAATGTGCTGTCTCCTCTATGCTCGTCGAGAAAGCCAATTAGAGCGGACTTAAAAGCTTCTTTAGGAACCGTAACTGGTCGCCTCTTCGTTTCGATAACGACGTGGATGTCGATACTGATATGATCACATACACTATTCTCTTTGGAATGAGATCATTTGTCCCTCATCAGATGAAGAGTATCAATCTAAAAGAAAGGCCAGGCATCACTCGAGCTGTAAAGATGCTGTCAGGGTTAGAGAAATGTTTTTTTCGGTCACACAAGACCAACCCGCCAGAGAAAAACCGAAAAAGTTTAAAAGATCCAGGTATGACTACAATGTCTTTCTTAAGCGTGTGAAATCCCAATACGACCAACAACTGAGGCCAAAAATACTACAATGTCCCAATGGTATTAACAATTTTTAATCGTTCGTCAAAAACATAATAAATTCTGCCTCATTCACCAACCTAACGCTTATTTATAATTACATTCCAGCTGTTAGCTCTTTGTCTTATACAAAGATAGGCCTTAGCCTATCTGCTTGCTCAACACTTACAGATTGTGCTTTGTCTCCGTCTATATTTGAGTGCGTCGAATCTTCAATGGGACGAATCAACTTTCGTCCTCCTTTAGTAGCAAGAGTACTTAAAGGTGTTACCATTCACAAATCCGCTGGTCCAGATGGTATATTTCCTCTTCTTCTGAAGAGGTGTTCTTCCACGCTGGCACAACCAGGCACAATCCTATTCTTTAGGACTCCTTGCGAGCAGATCGAAAACAGCATTTGTCCAGCCCGTCCCTAGAAAAGCGAATTTTATTCTGTCTCCTCGTACAGACCCATTGCATTTACGTCCCTTCTTTTCAGGGTCACGGAAACGCTGATAAACCGTCAGCTCGTGGAATATTTGGAAACACTAAAACTTCTCAATGACCGGCAGCACGGTTTTCATAGCAAGAGGTCAACTCGTGATTTAATGGCATGTCTCACCGAAAAGTGGATCCAAAGCGTACATTAATCTGGCGAACGCAAGGTAATAGCACTTGATATTTTAAAAAGGTTTGGGACACGGCTTTTTTGTCAACAATGTCTGTGTTTAGAATCGATGAATCGATCTCTTCCTCAATGAAATATAGATTACCTTTCGGAACGTTAGATTCAAGTGGTCTGGGTTTTAAGTTTGATATTCACAAAATAAATATAGGGTTTTTAAATAAGGACAACTGACAACTTTTTTTTAAATAAAACGCAAACCATTTGAGATATTTCAAAAACTTTATTATCGGCATGAAGTACAATCAAAACATTTATGAATGGAACTCGATTTTGTTCATATGGCTACGGCGGGCACGTTTGCAGCGGTCGATTCGTTGGACCGAATTTTCAACGACTCGGTCACACATTTCGGCCGAGAAGGCCGCTATTTCGCGTTCAATGTTGGCTCTGAGCTCTTCCAACGTCGTCGGCGTGTTGGCATAAACCAATGACTTAACGTAGCCCCACAGCAAATAGTCAAGCGGCGTTAAATCGCACGAACGAGGCGGCCAATCGACTGTCCCATTTCTTGAGATAACATAACACGCTCACCATACTTACTCTTCAATAAATCGATTGTAGTGTGTGCTGTGTGGGTTGTGGCATCATCCTGTTGAAACCACATGTCGTCCAAGTCCATATCTTCCAATTCGGGTCAAAAATAATCGGTGATCAAGGCGCGATAACGCTGACCATTCACAGTAACGTGACGATCGTAATCGTCGACTAAAAAATATGGCCCAGTAACGGGTCCGACATGCAAACCGCACCAAACAGTTATTTTTTGTGGATGAAGGGGTGATTCATAAAGCACATGTGGATTTTTACCCGACCAATAACGCATATTTTGCTTATTGACGAACCCATTGAGCCAAAAATGAGCTTCGTCACTGAAGATGATTTTGCGATGAAATTCATCATCTTGGCGTATCTTCTCCAGAACCCAATCGGAGAACGTACGTCGCTTCAAATGGTCCATCGGCTTCAATTCTTGAGTCAGCTTGATCTTGTATGGGTGATCCTTATGCAAAATACGCCATAATGTGTTCTGAGCGATACCCAATTCTTGAGAACGCCGTGGAATTGACAGATTTGGATCGTTTGCTACGGACGCCTGAACGGCAGCGATATTTTCGACACTTCGACCAACCCGTTATCTCACTGACACGACAACATCACACAACGAATATGTAGACTCAAATTTTTACACTAAACTTGTTATTGCCTGTCTACTAGGGCGAGAATTACGACCGAAAATTGGAGTTAACGCTCTTAAAGTTGCAGTCACCGACTCCGAATTTCGGTAGAAATTTTTTATAATTTGCAGACGTTGCTCGTTCGTGTACTTTACCATGATGAAAATGTTGAGTTTACTCAATAAATTGGCAGTGACAGTTTTATGATTAGTGAAAGAGTGCGTTCACAAATTAAATTCAAAGTTGTCAAGTCCCTATTAGCAAACGCTTTATTTTCCACTCCCTACTAGAATTATATTTTTTCAACTTTTAATAATCAATAACGCATATTTTGCTTATTGACGAACCCATTGAGCCAAAAATGAGCTTCGTCACTGAAGATGATTTTACGGATTTTACGATGAAATTCATCATCTTGGCGTATCTTCTCCAGAACCCAATCGCTTCAAATGGTCCATCGGCTTCAATTCTTGAGTCAGCTTGATCTTGTATGGGTGTAAACCAAGATCCTTACGCAAAATACGCCATAATGTGGTCTGAGCGATGCCCAATTCTTGAGGACGCCGTGGAATTGACAGATTTGGATCGTTTGCTACGGACGCCTGAACGGCAGCGATATTTTCGACACTTCGACCAACCCGTTATCTCACTGACACAACAACATCACACAACGAATATGTAGACTCAAATTTTTGCACTAAACTTGTTATTGCCTGTCTACTAGGGCGAGAATTACTACCGAAAATTGGAGTTGACGCTCTTAATTTGCAAATGTTGCTCGTTCGTGTACTTTACCACGATGAAAATGTTGAGTTTACTGAATAAATTAGCAGTGACAGTTTGATGATTAGTGAAAGAGTGCGTTCACAAATTAAATTCAAATTTGTCAAGTCCTTATTGGAGAACCCTTTACTTGTATGCCCCTGGGCTCCGTTCTGTTTCCGACATACGACATACGTAATTTTTAATTTTTATCAACCATATCTCTTGTCTGCTACTTCGAATCCACTATATTCGTGTGCTGACGACAGTACTCTCTCTAGTGTAATTTAATGCTTCCGAAAGCGAAATTTAAATTCACAGCCATTGCCCATGTATGGAACTTACATTGCCTAAACCCAAAACCTTTCCGTTCTCGGTATGTCTGTCAATGGCAACCTGCGTTGGAATGACTACCTATTTGATGTCGCCAAAAATGCTGCGATATGTCTTGGTTTCCTCAAGCGATGGAAGAAATTTTTCACCCCCTCTGACCTGGTTTCAATATATAAGGCGTTTATCCGCCCAAAACTTGAGTACAACGCCCACATCTGGTCAGGTACCCCTAAGACCTCTTTGCACTTACTAGATAGGATCTAAAATCGTGCGATAAAACTCGTAGGTGATGCTTACATCACCCAGTCAATGGACACGCTTGAACACTGACGTAACGTCTTCTGCCTCACCGTATTCTATCTCTATTTTCACCACCAGTGTTCCATCAAAATTTCCAGTAGCATTCCGCCCCTTCAAACCTTCAACCGTAACACCCGTTTTGCTCTGAATGCTCACCAGTATACCCTCAAGCTCACTTTCGGTCGTAATCTATAATATCGTGATTCGTTACTAAGCCGTACAACTCACTTATGGAATACCCTGCCATGCTCCTGCAAACATTTAAGACCAATGTACGTCGGTACCTCTTTTTTTTTTTCTCCCTAAGTTTCCTTCACCCGCGCTGTGTGCAAACATTTTAAAGGTACTACTAACCCATTAAGCGCTCGCTAATGATAATAAAAAAAGAAGCTTTTCAGGAGAAGCGGAAATCCCAAAAAAGGTATACCACAACTACTTAGAAGGGATATCCATTTGCTGCTACAAAGCTCTACTAAAACTCAGAAAAGACAAAAAATACGGACGTCTAAATAAGCTAATCTGAAGACTGAAAAATAAAATCCTGCAGGTGTCAAATCACTCAATGAAACCAGTAAATAGGTTTAAGTTCACACGTAATCTAGTGGCACATCTTATGCACAGTGGAAAAGACATTCCCATTTGGGCTTTTGATACTGCATTCCCTTTCTAACTGTGTTGCAGAGTTCGAGACTCTTATGTGTTGCTGGTGTTAGTAGTACTCGTATCATAACTTCTGTCTTTAAATTTTTCATAATATGAATTCAAATGTATAAAGTACAAAGTATCCAGCGAAGCTTTTCCTAACGACTTTTCGACTCCGAACGAACGGCGCGAGAGCGACGCGGTTTTTGTTTCTTTTTGGATTTCAGTAAAGTAACCCAAAAAGGTACAGCTACTCAGTTCTCAGCCGATTTAATAGTCATTTGTTTCAATAAGGACTATGTATGGAAAGGACTTTTAAAAGCACATCATTCAAATAGCTTCGAATGCAGACTTAAGTAAGATTTACTACTAAAGCATCTCTGCTGTTTTAACCAACAACTAGCAGCTGCAAGTCTAAAATGAAAAAAAATACGAGTACATATATATTTACAACATTAAGGAATGCTGAAGTGTTTTTTTGTAAGAAGATATTCCGTCTTCTATCTATTCGAATCCACAGGATTCAGTCGTTTCAGCTTCAACGATCAAGTTGGTAGCTTACTTGTTAAGTTTTTTTTTGCACAATGTAGTGGATTTTCGCCCTTTTTTTTATACATAAGTGGGCTTCAGTCATTATCTCAGCCTTGTTGTTATTGGTGTTGTCAACATTGATTCCTTAATATAGAACTCCACTGGGTCGTCATGTAGCCGCGAAGCATGTCGAAGTTAGGGACAGAATCCGCCAAAAGGGAGGAAGAAAATTATTTATATACATAAGTGTATACAAGCAGATGCATGGTTTTCTCATATTCCACCAACCGACCAAAAACCATCTACAGTTTCTACATGAACATTTTGTTTTTGTTTTTTTTTTTGTTATCCTTTTTATATCAACAGCCTTTTGCTCTTTCATAGAACGTGACTGCATCAGAGAAAAGATAGATATTTTATAGAATACTCCAGGAGCTTTCACAAACACAGTGCACAGATAGTGAAGATAGTGCTTCATGGCAGCACATCCTTTTTAGATGTTACTTTTTGCTTATGTTTTTTATGCCAAAGGATTCTTTCCATTAAATTTCAATATAACATAAGGATAACCCATGTCAAGCTATGACAAAGTTCACAAATTCATGTCAGAAAGATGAGTGATTGAATGGATCGCTTGGTTTGGTAAGAAGCTCACTTCACATAGTTGCCGTTTGTTAGGGCAAGATACAAAGCTTACTGCTGTTCAAACCTTAATGCATTTGCATTTTGGTTAGGAAAGGAAAGAATGTACTATACGAGTATATGTATGTACATGCAGTATAAAAACAAAAGAAGAATTCCTTTAAATTGGTTCTAGTAGTTCTTTTTCTCTTTGTTTTCTCTTTGTTTTTTGTTTTCTTCGACTTTGGTTTTCCTGCAGAGGATAAATTGTTTGCTTCTAGGTTTCCTGCTCATTTGTGTGGGGTTTGATCCCTTTTCGGAGCTGGTTTATAGCAAAGTCAATTACATTTAAAGAACAATTTCACAAACGAAAAAAGAAAAAAATTTGATCTTTAGTAAACGAAAATTGCTGGTGCAATTATCATGTAAATGTAGGAGCAGATACTGGCACCTCGAACTGAAAGAAATTTGTTACCAACTGCCCTCTTCCCATAGGAATTGAATCGCTCGCAATTCGCACTTGCATTGTATAGGTGCATGTGTATTTCGTTTGTGCACGAGTTCTATATATTTTATGTGGAATTCAAAGTCATACAGATAAATATTAATTTGCAAGTGGACATGATCCTGGATTCGCACATCTCTTACTGAATTTTGAATTATGCGAAAGTAACACTTTGTTTATGAGTTCTGTCTCTGAGCAGAAGTTTAAGTAAAAAAATGTTGTGTGTGCTTTTTTTGTCATTTATTTCATGGATAGAGGACATAAAACCATCGAAAACGACTTAAATTAAACGTTCCGAGGAGGTATTTCTAGCCCGTTGGAGTAGGCATTCATCGATCTCAAGAGCACCCATTTTAGACCATAGTGCCAAACTCTATCAAACAAGAGGTGTACGATTTGAAAGGCCTATTATTGTATTTATAGCTGATGTACGCAGTGTTGGCATATGGTGACAGATTTCATCGATAAATTTGGAAAATTTACCATGGAACGCAAACAGTGCAAGAAAAAATCCAAATTGTTGAAGTCTATTACGAAAATTCACTTACAATCGCGGCAACGATGCGATAAACTCGTGCCAATTTTGCACGTAATCATGTGCTTTTCCAGTATACGCAACATAATCAAAAAGTTCCTAGAGGCGGGCTCAGTACAAGATGTGAAAATATTGAAACGTGTTCGACCCGGACGGTCAATAGAAAATATTGCCGCATTAAAGGAGAGTGTCCAAAATGACCCAAACACCCCTATCCGTCGCCGTTCTCATTAGTCTTACCTCTGCCTAGTCTTACTGCACCGAATTTTGAAGAAGGATTTGGTTATCCATTCGTACAAGGTCCAAATAACGCAAGAATTGAAGCCGGCCGATCACCAGCAGCGGCGTACGTTTCACAGATTGGGAAATCATAGGGCCGTACTTTTTCGAAAATGAGGCCAGAAAAGCCATTACGGTCAATGGAGCATGCTTACAAGACATTTGATTTTGATTTTGGTGGGGGGCGTTCGCCCCCAATTTATTCGGCCTAATACAAGCTATACTTACAAATTAAACTTAAACTAAAACTTAAAACTAAGGTTGGTTGGAGCGGTGAAGGAGAACGGATTTGAGGTAGGGAGTGGTGCGGTGGAAATCAAAGACGGTAGGGTTTGAGTTGATTTGACGTAGCATACGGGAGATTGGTTCGTTCGCGCCATAGGAGGTGTGGTGGGTTGGTAGATAGAAGAGTCGAGTGGTACGTAGATTACGAGGGTTAGTGTTGAGGAAAATGGAGTTGTGAAGGGACGCGCATTCAACGTGACCTGAAAGGAGTCGATGAATGAAGAGAAAGTCTGCTGCATCACTGCGATTTTCAAGGGTGTTTAAGTTAATAAGGTTGAGACGGTTTTGATAGGGGGGCAGATTAAAAGGATCGTCCCAGGGCATACCTCGAAGAGCAAATCGAAGAAAACGACGCTGAATGCTTTCAATTCTCGAGATATGAACACGATGATATGGGGACCATACTTGACTGGCGTACTCTAGGAGGGGGCGAACAAAGGTAATATAGAGGGACCTGGTCACGTATGGGTTGGTGAATTCTTTGGACCACCGTTTTACAAAACCTAGTGCAGAGTTGGCTTTGAGGATTATCTCATCCATATGTAAACGGAAGTTGAGCTCTCTATCACACAAAATGCCGAGGTCACGAAGAGATTGTACGGAGGAGATAGGTTGGTTATGGAGAAGATAGAGTCGGGGAGGAGATTGGTTCCGCTTATGTGAGAAGGTGATGGATTGGCATTTGGCGATGTTAA
This sequence comes from Volucella bombylans, assembly GCA_949129095.1. Lineage (NCBI taxonomy): Eukaryota > Metazoa > Arthropoda > Insecta > Diptera > Syrphidae > Volucella > Volucella bombylans. The sequence goes on from OX422142.1 coordinate 195,656,593, forward strand.
GTTCCAAAGAATTTTTGAGGCACCAGATCGAGAAACTATCAAGATCTTGTTGAAGGAGGAAAGAGTCATGGGGAGAGGAAATGGTTTTGAAAAATTTGGTATCGTCGGCGTAAAGGGAGACAGACGAGTGTTTGATGATCATATCGAGATTATTTATGGTTAATATAAAAAGAAGGGGACCGAGATGCCTGCCTTGTGGAACTCCAGAGGTGGCCAAAAATGGAGCCAAGTGGGCTGACCTAAAACGAACACTGTAAAAACGGTTTTTGAGGTAAGAGGATATCCATTTCCACAATATAGGTTTAAAGCCGAGGACAGACAATTTAAAGATGATTAACCGATGAGAGATTTTATCGAAGGCTTTGCTAAAATCGGTTGCAACTACATCGACTTCATTGCCATTTTCTAGGGCAGTGAGGGCAAAGGATACGAATTCAACGAGATTTATGGTGGTTGACCTACCCTTTAGGAAGCCATGTTGTCTAGGAGAAATAAGTGATTTGCATTGGAAGCTTAGAGCTTCATACAAAATACTTTCGAAGAGTTTGGGTATATGATAGAGTTTAGCGACGGGACGATAGTTGGTTATTTCATTCTTTGATCCTTTCTTGTGGATCGGGGTTATGAAGGAGGATTTCCAAGCCTCAGGAAATTCTCCTTGTGAAAGGGATAGACGGAAGAGATTAGAAAGGGCAAGGGAAAGAGAGGAAGAACATTTTTTAAGAAATATGGCAGGGAGGCCATCTGGGCCGGCTGTGAATTCGTCATTGAGTTGGTGTAATTTATGTTCGATATAAGACGGATCAAAAATATGAGAGAGAAGTGGGCCACTGGAGAAGTTCAGTAGGTAACTAAAATAGGATGGATCTGGTACAAATGAGTCGTTGGTGAAGGATTGTTTAAAAAAGGTGGCAAATAGGTTGGCAATGGTGAGTGGATCGGTTGATGACCTGTTGTTGAAAGAGAGGGAAGGAGGGTAACCATCGGACTTTCTTTTGTAGTTAACAAATTGGAAAAAGGACTTAGGGTGGTTTATAAGGTTGACTTGCGCATTGTTAAGGTAGCCCTGGTAAAGGGAATCGTAAAGTTCGGTGAAATGAAGATAAGCACCAAGATAGTTGGAATAGTCGGTAAAGGATCTGGTACGCAGGAAAACAGCCCATAACTTATTTCTCTGGTTTCGTAAGGAACGAAGCTTGCGATTATACCAGGGAGGACTAGTAGATGATGTTTTAAGGCGGGAAAACGAAACGTAAAGGGAAAAAGAATTAAATATTTCTTTATAAAAAATGGATAAGGCATCATTTATACTTAGGTTGTGAAAGTTAAAGAGGGATCTGCTGAGATATTCACTGATTTTGTGAAAGTTTGCTTTATGAAAGTCGTGGGATGAGAGAATTGTGGGGGGAGTGGACTGGAATGAAGAGTTATGAAAAAATGAAAGTAGAAGAGGGGGATGGTAGTTATCTAAGAAGAGACATTCCTTAGCTGAGTTGGCATTTTAAGCGATGAAAAACGATTGATCATCTGAAGGAGTCCACTGTAGCTGAGGAAGATTAAAGTCACCGAAAATAAGGATATCATCAATAGGGTCTGACAGGTCAATTAAATGGTCGATTGCATCAATAACAAATTGGTAAGATTCGATAGGTTGAGCTGGTAGGGTTTAGGGTATGGGAGTTAATGAAATTAGGGTACTTAGGTCCAGTTTTAGGGTCGAAGTTGGGAATTGAGTTGCTAGCTGGGTTTGGTGGTGTATCAAAAATAGGGACTGGGGCCCGTGAAACCGAGGGAGAAGGCGAGCTGGAAGCGGGATTTAAGATAGGTGTTAAGTTAAAAGAGACACGTTGACGTCGGGGCTTGGTTTGGGGTGGAATAGAGGGAGTTGGAGTATGGGTGGGAGGCTTAAAATTAGGAAAAATTTTAGTTTTAAAGCTCCAATTGGAGCTGGGTTTGTTTTGAGAAGAGGGGGTGGGTCTTGGGAAATTGGGTTTACTTGCTACCTTGATAGATGGTTTAGGTAAGACGGACTGCTTGACTTTATCCTGCTTCTTGGTCGTATTTTCCAATCATTTGCAGACACGCATCTTTCAAAGGTTGAAACTGTTGCTGGCTGGATTATGGAATAGCCATTCGTATTTGGCCGGCATATTGAGCTTGAAGCTGCGCTTACTTCTGTGGTGAGATGTTGGAATTAAATTACAGTAGCTAATGGTAATGCCATATTTCTTTACGAAGAAATTCGAGATCCAATCAGCATCAGCGTGTGGTGGGGCGCCTTTTATAAGAAGCGTAGTGACATGGTACTACATCAGATACATTTTTCTGTTTCACAAATTCGACTCGGAGTGTTGTATGACGCAAATTTAAAATGTAGACTTGGCTATTCTGTTAAACTGATAATAGTTGTTGATTTTCACGTTGCCTCTCATAGCAACACAGCTTCATATACTCCAACTTAAGTTAATTAAATTCTGTCGATTTTTCCCATGAAGGTGGTTTTTTTGGGGAAACGGCCAGGATGATACCTCCTTGACGGTGGGCAGTATCGACGTCATTTGTTCTAAGAGCCCCATCGGCTTCAAAGTCATCAACACCATCTGCAATTATGAACGAAATTATGAACGATAATTACATTAATTTTAAGTCATACGTACCTCTTCCCCTAGGATGGAAAGGATCATCATTTTCATTTTCATCAAATACACCTTTTTGAGAGGCACTACCCAGACTGGTCTGCTTCCACCGATCTACATAAGTACCTTGTCAAAACAACGCGTGCAAATTGTGTAAACTTATTTTGAAAACCGCACAAATAGTGCGAACAGAAGAAGTTATTGCCGTTGTGGAGAGCAGTGTTGAAGAGAATCCGAATGATTCGGTTCGCCATCGTGCACAGCAATTGGAGCTAACCCTTCCACTTTGTGGAAGAAGCTTATAAGGTCCTGCTTGTCTAAACGTTGAAACCGCGTGACTATTATAAGCGTCGTAGGTTTGGTGAATGGGCCGAAAACATGATTCAGCTTGATCCTCATTTTCAACGTAAATGGATATGTAAACAAGCAAAATTGTCGAATTTGGAGTGGAGAAAACCCAGAAGCCTTTGTCGAGACGCCTTTACAACCATTAAAACTCCCTGTTTGATGTGCTTTATGGGGTGGTGGAATCATCGGCCCATATTTCTTTAAGGACAATGAGGGACTGAATTTTACCGTCAATGGAGAGTGCAATAGAAACATGATTTATGACTTCTTCGATCCTCAGTTGAATGGCATTGACGAGACAGAGCTTTGGTTTCAACAAGATGGTGCGACGCCATCAATTTAATGCGGGAAATATTTGCTGAGCGCATAATTTCGCGTAATTGCGCTTCAATCGAGCTAGCAGTAGCGCGCATATGCCCGATATCATATTTTGACACTAATGGCATACAATTATCTATAAATATCATAGACACTAACATTAGCTTCAAGTGTTTTATTTCATATTGAATTTGTCTAAAAAAAAAGCACCCTATACATCGAAAAGTAATTAATAAAATGCTTGCCATAGCACTGCGGCGCCAGTTTTGCCCCGTTGTGTGCCTAAACTTTTCTCCATTATTATCGGCCAAGATACCCAAACTTGCCGCTACGGAAGCAATTCTGTTCCATCCACCCGCAATATCTTGCTTTCTGATACTGCTGGTGGTTTTCCCAAATAGCAAAGCCTTGAACTCGTAGATCCCTTTTAGGACCAACATTTGTTGATTTTTGCGTTTGTTTTCGTGAAACAGAAATAATGTTACCTCACTGTCAGTATACTGCAATGTAGCTGATGTACAATAGTATCTGAGAAACAAGCCCATGAGCTCGAGGATATAGATACGGAGGACCTGTACTTTCAACAGGATGGTGCTACGTGCCATGCAAGTCCAAAACAATCGAGTTATTACACACGAAGTTTCGTGGCCGTGTAATTTCGCGTTTCCGAGACATCCATCAACACCGTTTGGCCTTTTTCTATACGGCAACCATCCACAAACAATTTCAACTCTGTTAGGCAATATTGATGCTGCCATCACCGAGATAGGGCCCGAATTATGTGAAAGACTGATTGAAAATTTCGAGAAAAGGATGAGGGTCTGCAAGGAGGGCTGATACTGTCATTTGGAAAATATTGCGTTCCATAAATAATCCACATGTGTCTACTATATAAATCAATAAAGTTTGCAGAGATATGTCAACAATTGTTCGTTTTATTCAAAAGACAAATCCAACTACCCTTATTGAGATAACCTTTAGGTTCTACTTTTCCGTGAAACATCCATCAAATCACAAAAGGACCTGTTGCTACGAAAACTGTACTGCCAACTCTTGAGGACCTTTCATGTTTCAAAATATTCATGTTGCGATGGCTTACAAATGTTTCCTTGATCACGGAAAGAAGGAAGGTAAATGCTATAGGTCTGTAGGAGGAGAAAGTGGAAGATTCTTGTGGCTAGACAAATGCTGTTTTCCATCTAATCGGAAAGTGTCCTAATAAAGATTGATGGAAAAGCTCACGCAGTGGTTTTGCCAGTGTTGGAAATATATCATATGAACCATCCAATTTGTGTGCATTGGTACCTCTAAGTACTGCTGTGAACGTAGATGTGAATTCGTTATTATTATTAAGGGATCGATGTGTTCAGGTGTAGGCAGAGACATGACACAATCTGATTCAGTTGCCTTAAAAATCTGTAACAAGCAGATTTCCCATGTCCAAAGAATAACGATGTAGAAAATGTCTAAAACCTTTGGGGCAATATAGGATTTCCCTTTTAAATGCATAGTACAGTATTTTTACAGCGATACTACAAAGTCAACTAACTGCATGAATTGGCACCAATAAACTGCTCAAGGAATATCAACAGGGCCAATGCATTCTTCGTTTTTTTCAACGCATTTTTTTTTATTCAGTGGACCAAAGCGCGTTTTTGTAATTATAAGCTCTTTGGCATGGATATGCCCTCAGAGTGATTGAAAGCCTGTATGCGTATACTAATGCAGCTGTGTGGAATGGTAAGGTGTTATCAGATATTGTGGATTCTCTACCCGGAGTTGTGGAGTATGCAGGTGTGCTGGGTAAACCTATTTTTTACGGATGACGTAGGATTGTTTGCACACTTACATGAATCCCTACAGCTTACAATAAATAGACTCTTCGAATACTGCAAAATGAGGAATCTGGTGGTGAATCTCGTACGTATATCCCAAGGAATGATATTCAAAAGAGGTGCATGTAGAAACAGTACAATGAAAAATGACACGGAGTTTATTTTACGAGGAATTTCAATATGGAGAGACATTTAAATGAAAAATTGTTGAAGTCAAAAGCCATCAATGCTGCTTTCACCGGCAAATATATTGCCCATAGCTGCAAATATAAAGTTTTTGAAGCTGTTTCGAAATCTATTTTCTCCTACGCTGCTCAAGTATGGGGAACAAATAAATATGAGACAGTGGAAAAACTGCTTAGTTATTATACAGAAAATGCTCATTTTAGAGACAGACAAACCAAAACTCTTTGCTAAAACCCCAAAACTAAAGGTAGAGTACGTGGTCAAAGTTCTACACATGCCGGACTATTGGCTACCAAAGAAAGCAGCTCTACAGACAATGCGAACTAGGACGGGATAGTACAAAAAGTGGTTGGAACTAGCTAGTGGTTGTGGAATGGAATTGAGTGCAACTTTATCACTTGATTGCGCAAACGAGAGAAGGCTTCCAAGAGGAAGCATCGGCGTCAATCCGCAGTGCAGTCTACACCTGGTTATGCCACAATTTAGAGCACAATAACTATTTTTGTGATGAACACAGCATAGAGAAGATAGTGACGTGAAAACATGAATTATATCCCCGACAACGACGATCTATCGATAATCTCCAGGATGTGTAATTTGGCTGCGAGAGAGCCAAAATATATCCTTAATTTTGTTCTCTGGTTCATAATTTTGCGTGAAACAAGGTAGTCTGTATTTGGAAATGAAGTCTCATCGGATAACTAAGAATCCCAGTAAACGCTGTGACTGCTGCCACTATCAATCTCCATAGTAGATTAGTAAATATCACCATTATTCATCCGGTCTATTTTACCACTCTTCTTGAATGGCAGTTATGTCCGCTTTGTAGCAGTCAACTATTTGTTCATCTGCACGTGTTCTGTTAAGGGTTCGAACATTCCACGTGCAAATCGGAAGATTTTTGTCCCATAATCGACTGCCCAGGTCGTCGTCCGTTTTTATCCGATACTATTTGCTCGTTATCACTTTTTTTTGTACATCTCCCGTATAGGTCAGTTCAGGAGGTAATGCAAACCCTACACTAGGAACTTGATTATTGCGCGGCTGGTGAAATTGAATTTGTAGTGGTTTCCCGATGAAATGCCGCGGAGTCCGTACTCACGGTAACATTAAACTTAAAAATTCAACAATTTTGAACCACAAACTCAAATATTGATAAGGCATTCTGTGCCCGCTGGAAGTTTTGGGGATTCTTCCTTTGATCGTTACAATTTTACCCTACTGGGGTCACGGAGTGAAATAGATTTTCTTCTTCACATAGTTTTGCGTTTCAGCTCTGTTATTACTAATTTCTTTCGAGAGTCATACCTTTGGCCTTTTAAGCTCAAACATCTTTGGTTTATGCAAGTGGATGCTTTGTTTTTTTTTTGCTTGATGATAGGTTAGGTTAGGTAAGAGTGGCTGTTGGAAATACCAATCCACTTAGGCCTATTGGCCCATTGTGATGCCACGTGGATCTATGATCTTCTTACTACTGGAACCAGTTTGAGCTTATAATAAAGCGTAGGAGACTGTTAACGTCTATTTTTTCTAGATCGTTTAGGTCGTTGTAGAAGAAAGCTCCTAGATGAAGCTTCCTTCTCTGAGAGAGAGCTGGGCATGTGCAGAGTAGGTGGAGGATTGTCTCCTCCTCTTCCTCGTCCACGCTGAGATGTTTCCTATCTAAAAGGATCAGACACTTAGATCGACTCAGATCCAGCCTTGGCCAGATCTGTTTGGTCGCTAGACATGTTTGTCCAGCAGTCCACCTAAGGTCTGTTCTTTTATTGGCATCTAGCTTTAGTGTTAGTTTGCACGTAGCGATTGGTATACCTATACTACCTTTGTCCGGTAGGATAGGTAGAGTGGTTCCAATTTTGGCGAGTTCATCGGCTCTGCAGTTCCGTGGAATGTCTCTGTGGCCCGGCACCCAACAAAGGTGAATGTTGAACTGCTCTGCCATCTCCATGAGAGATGATCGGCATTCAAGGGCGGTTTTAGAATATAATGAGACCGAGTCCAGGGACCTGATGCCGGCCTGACTATCCGAAAATATGCGGATATCCTTTGCAGATATCACGTTTTTCTTCAGCCAGGACAGAGCTTCTTGAATCGCCAAAATTTCCGCCTGGAACACGCTACAGTGATTTGGAAGGCGGAAAGAGAGGCTTAGATTCAGCTTATCTGAGAAAACACCGCCACCAACTCCGCTGTCGGTTTTAGATCCATCTGTGTAGAGATGGATTGACTTGTCCTCCATGAAAGCATCCTCCTCCCAGAATGATCTAGAGGGGAAGCTTACATGGAAGTTTTTGTCAAACCAAAGTTCAGGTATGGTGTAATCGGTGTTCTCTGTGAGGATTCCTAATGTATTAAGAATGTTGGCGTGGCCAAATGAATTATTTGTCCACTGTTTAATCGCTTTAAGGCGAATAGCTGCAGTCGCAGCTACTTGCTTGCTAAAAATGTCGAGGGGTGTCAAGTGAAGCAGAATATCTAATGCCGCAGAGGGGGTAGACCGCAAGGCTCCGCTTGTGCATAGACATGCTGTTCTTTGGACTCTGCTTAGTTTAATGCGGTTGACTGCATTCTCTAAGGCTGTCCACCAGACAACCACCCCGTAAGTAAGTATCGGTCTTATGACCGAGATGTATAGCCAGTGGGTTAAGCGAGGTTGAAGGCCCCATTTGTTCCCAATGGCTTTCTTGCAACAGAATAAAGCTATTGTAGCTTTATTGACTCTTTCTTGAATGTTAGGTTTCCAGTTTAGTTTCCTATCAAAAATGAGACCCAGATATTTTGCTGTATCGGAGAAAACTAAACTGGTACCGTTTATTGAAGGAGGGTCTATGATTGGAATTTTATATTTCCTAGAAAAGAGGACAAGATCAGTTTTATGGGGGTTTGTTCCCAATCCACAGCGATCTGCCCAGCGGGTTAATCTGCTGAGATTTACTTGGAGGAGTTCCTTAATGGTATTTAGATGTTTTCCTGAGACGGCTATGGCAACGTCATCCGCATAGGCAATCACTCTGCTACCACCCGTTTCCAGGTATATCAGTAGTTCGTTAACTACTAAGTTCCAGAGAAGGGGAGAGAGGACACCGCCTTGCGGCGTACCCCTACTGACATATCTTTTAGCAGAAGTCTCACCCAATTTGGAGTTGATTATCCTGCTTGTTAGCATTAGATTAATCAGCTCCCCAAGTGAGCCGTCTACCTGCAGAGTTGACAGCGCAGTCGTGATTGCGGATGTGTTGACGTTGTTAAAGGCGCCCTCTATGTCTAGGAAAGCAACCATTGTGTACTCCTTATATTGTAGGGATCGTTCGATGTGGCTAGTCAGAGAGTGCAAAGCCGTTTCCACCGACTTTCCTTTACAGTAGACATGTTGAGCCGTAGACAGAAGTCTTGGGTCAACTTTAGCACGAATATGGATATCAATCAGTCGTTCTAAAGTTTTCAGAAGGAATGATGATAGACTTATAGGTCTGAGGTCCTTTGGGACTACATGAGAACATTTTCCAGCTTTGGGAATGAATTGACTTCTCTCCATAATAGTACAATGTGGATAAGTTCTACACAGGTTTCAGTAATTTTGTCGCAGAATGACCTCCAGGATTGTCGCTTTGCCTTCCTCAGTTCTTTTTTGTATAATTTGAGGGATTCTTTATATGAGTCCCAGTCGGTCACTTTTCTTGTGCTTTTTGCTGCGTTGAAAAGTTTTCTGCAGGCGTTTCTGAGCAGTCCCAGTGCCGATGTCCACCAATGTGGCTTTTTCTTGCCTCTTGGTTGAATAAGAGGGCAGGAGCGGCCATAGCCTTTTTGAGAGTCAGAGTAAATTCCATGACTTTCATGTCGAGCTCATTGGTGTCACGCGGGGGACTTGATAGTTTAGAGGATATCGTTTTCGACAGTATTCCTCTGTATTTTGTCCAATCAGTTTTCCGGTAGTTCCGGAAAGCTGGTTGGCGGGGGGGAGCATCACTCAGACTGAATTGGATGTATCTATGGTCTGAAAAGGAGTGTTCAGACGATACCATCCAGTTTGTTAGCCTTTGGGTGATGCTGTCGGAGACAAGAGTAATATCTAATACTTCTTGTCGGTTTTTTGTTATGAAAGTGGGCTCATTGCCAATATTGCAAATTAAGAGGTTAGTACTTAAAATATAGTCTAAAAGTGACTCACCTCTATCATTGATGTCGGTACTGCCCCATACCGTATGATGTGCGTTAGCGTCGCATCCGATTATGAGGCCAGTTTTTTGCCTTCCCGCTTCCAGTACGACCCTTTGTAGGTTATCACCAGGGAGAGGGCCCACTTGGTCATGGCCAAGGTAAGCCGATGCCAGCCAGTAATAGCCTTTGACAGTCTCTAGTCTGGCAACGGTTAGGTCGGGGTCACTGAGGTTGGGAAGTAGAAATACATTAAGGCTACGTTTCACTAATATACAAGTTCTAATCTTACCTTTGTCTCTTGTATAGAGCGGAGCGTATGTGGGTGTCCTAAGACCACGAACCACGCCTTCTGCAATCCATGGTTCCTGGATTAGGATTATGTCTTCTGCGTTTTTGGAAAGACGCAGAATGAGTGCGGCCGAAGCCTTCCAGGGTCGCCTCCACCACGGTGTTGTTGAGGTCCTCCGATTCTGAAGATGCTTGATGATAAGTGGATACAGAATGTTTACGGCAAACAGAATATGAGTAGGTCGTGTCGGTGGAGATGCAGCAATTTACATGAAGGAAGGTATAAATTGTAAGTTTAGATGTTATTCGACTAAAAACTATGTAAACAGTCAAATTGACTTCATTTTCATAGATGTTATTGGTATCGAATGTAAACTACTTATGGACACAGTGTATAGACCAAATCGGAATATTAATATTTCAACACTAACAAATATTTTAGATAACTTATTCCTAACCTCTCCTAATGTCGTTTTATGTGGAGAATTTAAGAGTAACCTTTTGGAATGAGTATATTAAATTTAAAACCGATTAATACTACAAACCCTACACATTTCTCTGGGCGCTTCAGTCCAACATTGCTCGACTTATTCCTAGTATCTGACAACAGAAAAGTATTCCTGTACGCTTTCTCAAGGTATGATATCGTTTATTTGACTTACAACTTAAATTTCACCTTATCCGAAAGTTGTTATCAATGAAGAACATTGTCGGCGTATTAGTTGGGGTGCCATTTTCCGTATGACAACTTCAGATGAACAAGTTGATTTTTCCAGCCGAAATGTTGTTAATCCCTTTAATAGACACTTCCTGAAAACCAAAGTATCCCGATCGACTAACCGACCATGGTTCAGTCAACAAATACGAATGTTAAAACAACAACGTTGTCAAGTTGTCAAGCTGTCAGCACTGGAAACGTTTCTGAATTGATGAATTTCGATCAAATTACTGCCATCTGCGAAATAAAGTTTTTCTGATCTGCAACGCAAAGGACAAACGATTTTATGATGACTTTGATTCAAATTATCTTAACCAAAAATTTGTCACAGTTGCACATTCACCAACATCCCGATCTCCAGAGGTCTTTTTGATCACGCTGTACGATCTAACAGGTTTGGTTTCAATGCAGTTGACAGTTCTGATGTAGTCGAAAGCCCACTTAAAAATCGAATGTAACTGGACTTGACCAAATCCACCCAACTTTCCTGAAGATAACTTTGCCTGTCGTACTTCTTTATTTACTCGTAACATATATTTTTAGTGTCAAGTAGAAATTGGCAAAAATTCTCCCTATTCTCAAAACTGATAGAGGAGTCGACAAATTGTTGTCTTGTATTTTCTGTCGAAGGTGTTTGAAAGAGTCTTACAACAATATATTGACTTGCAAACAGTTTAATTTAGTTGGAGCTAAGGCCCCCGTTTATTTCGCTTAATACAAGCTTAAACTAACTTAAAAACTAGGACTTAAAAACTAACAAGAGTTAAGGGCTAGGAAGTAAGGGAATGGGGGAGGAGATCAAATTTAAGACGAGAAGTGCTCAGGTTAAAATCAAAAAGGGGGAGGTTTGAGTTGACCTTACGGAGCATGCGTGAGATTGATTCGTTAGAGCCATTAGAGGTGCAGTGGGTTGGGTTATATGCGAGACGAGGACAGCGTAAATTACGAGGGTTAGTGTTGAAGGAAATAGAATGTAAAGAACCGGAGAGTAGTCGATGAATGAAGAGAATGTCAGCTACGTCTCTGCGTTTTTCTGGGGCATTCAGGTTAAGAAGTTTGAGGCGGTCGCGATAGGGAGATAAGATAAATGGGTCACTCCAGGGTAGTCCACGAGGAGCAAACCAAAGAAAACGACGCTGAATGTTTTCGTTTCAGGATATATGAATTCGCTGAAAGGGGGACCATACTTGGCTGGCATATTCAAGGAGGGGCCGGACAAGGGTAATGTAAGGTGACCTTGTCACATAAGGGTTGTAAAATTCTTCGTTTGATAGAACCGAGCGATGAGTTGGCTTTAAGGATTATCTCATCAATATGCGAACGGAAGTTTAACTCTCTATCATATAAAATTCCAAGATCGCGAAGGGATTGAACCTGTGGTACAAGTTGGTGATGCATTGGTCGAGAGGGGTATTGATTGGACTTACGAGACAAAGTCATTGGCATTTGGAGATACTAAGTTCTAAGCAAGTTTTTAGACACCAAGTAGAAATCCTATCGAGGTCTTCTTGAAGGAGAACAGAGTCTTGGGGTGAAGAAATAGTTTTGCTCAGTGTCATCGGCGTAAATGGATACGGAGCAGTGTTTGATAATCTTCTTAAGATTGTTTGTAGTTAAAATAAAAAAGAGGGGACCTAGATGGCTGCCTTGTGGGACACCAGAAGTGGCTAAAAACGGGGTTGAGAAGGCTGAACTAAAGCGAGCGCTATAGTAACGGTTCACCAGATAAGAAGATATCCATTTTAACAATATGGGGTCAAAACTGAAGGAATTTGAAATGGATCAGTTGATATCACATTTTATCGAAGGCCTTAGCGAAATCTGTAGCAATAACATCAATTTCATTGCCCTTTTCTAGGGCTGAAAACGCAAAGGATACGAATTCAACGAAGTTTGTAGTAGTTGATCTACCTTTTAGAAATCTGTGATGACTGGGTGATATAAGTGACTTGCACTGAAAGCTCAGAAGTTTATGTAAACAACTTTCGAACATATTAGGTATGTAAGAAAGCTTAGCAATGGAACCGTAGTTGGTTACTTCATTCTTTGACTCCTTTTTGTGAACCGATGTTATGAAAGAGGTCTTCCAAACTTGGGGGAATTCCCCTTGTGTGAGGGACAGATGAAAGAGGGAGGAAAGTGTGTGCGAAAGATTGGAGGCACACTTTTTGAGAAATATTGCTGGGAGCCCATCTGAACCGGGTAAAAATTCATCACTGAGATCACAGTAAATTTTCTTCGATAAGGGTGGATTCAAAAGTTTGAGAGAAAAAGAGGGGCCAATAGAGACATTGGGAAAGTACTTGAAATAGATGAGATGAGGTACTGTTTAAAAAAGTTTGCAAAATAGTTGGCAATAATATGTGGGTCGGTCGATGATATATTATCGGACGCGAGAGAGGGCTAATAACCGTCTGATTTTCTTTTGTAGTTGACGAATTGATAAAATGTCTTAGGATCGCTGATAGAGGCTGTTATAGAGCTGGGTGAATTGTAGGTAAGTTCCAAAATAGTTAGAGTAGTCATAATAAGAATTGGTGAGAAGACAAACTGCCCATAATTTGTTTCTTCTGTTTCGTAAAGAGCGAAGTCTTTTGTTGTACCATGGAGGGGAAATAATTGATGTTTTATGCCGTGAAAAGGGGACGTACGAGTAGAGAAAAATAGAATTAAATATTTCACTGTAGAAAATGGAGACAGCATCAGATAAGGATAGGTTGGTAAAATCAAACAACATTTGCTAAGATAGGTATTGATTTTGTGAAAATTAGCTTTATGGAAGTTGTTAAAAGAGAGGGTAGTTGAGGAAGTTGGCTGGGATGGAGAGTTATGAAGAAGAGAAGTGTGAAAGTTGTAGACGGTTGATAGGATAAAGGGGCACAACGTTACTGTGGAGTTAATAGGATCAATAGTGAAAATAAGGTCTAGTTGCCTACTGATAGAATTAGGGACGCCACTTACTTGGCACAGGCTTGAGTCAGTTATGCTATCAATGAAAAGACATTCCTTGGATGAAATGGCGTTTGACGCGGTAAAAAATAAGTGATCATCCGATGCAATCCACTTTAGCAGGGGCAGATTAAAGTTACCATAGATAAGGATATCATCGATGAAATCTCTTAAGTCAATTAGTTGGTCAATTGCTTTAATAGCAAGGATGTAGGATTCAGTATGTTGAGCTGGGAGAATGTAGCAACACATAACGTACAGGGACCTGTTGGGAAGTGTTATTTTAATTGAAACAAAGTCAAGTTTAACAGAAGAAGAGATAGCAATGAGAGAAGAGTTGAGGTTATTGTGAATGGCAAATAGGACACCTCTACATGGAGCATCAACTTTATGGATGGCAGAATCATTAAACATAGGGAGAGAGTGATCGTTATCTCGGAAAACATTATAAGAAGATGGAAATTGCTCCTGGTTATTTATGTCGCGGATCGTATTGGTTTCTGTAAGAGCATAGACGTTGAATGAGAGATGGGATGGCCACGTATATCATGTCGTCGGTAGGTCCTATGACATACTTCGTACACTTTGGGCAGCCCAATACTTTACACCTGGTTATTTATGTCGCGGATCGTATTGGTTTCTGTAAGAGCATAGACGTTGAATGAGAGACCGTGTGATATAGACAAGACAACACGAGTTTTAGAGCGCAAGCCTCTTAGGTTTTGGTAGTAGATGCAGGCAAAGAAGGCAAGTTAGGAGCTGTCGTGGTCAGCTCGGCTGCGCTGAAGGTGAGAAACTGTTTTAGAGTGTACATAGCTGCGGAAAGCAGCGAGGTCACTCGCAACCTTTTGAGGAGGTGTGTCGAAGTTTTCGTTGTACCTGTTGTAATGCTTTTTGAGACTAGGCATATCCGTAGGAAGGCCTTCCTGTTGGATGGAGAACATGACACTTGTTTTGGTTTTTTCCTCAAAGCAAACAGAGTCGAATTTGTCGTAAAGAAATGTGAGAAAGGGACGCATATTTTCGTATATCTTTTTATCCCTTAGCCAAGAGAGAGCGTCTATATTCTATTGTCTATATTCTTTTGGGTCCATTTAACGTTAGGCAGCGAAAAGAGATCAAAAATAGGGACTGGGATTTAAGGGATTTAAGATATGCGAGCTGCAAAAGTTTGGGTATTTGGCTCCTGTTGTAAGGTCGAAATTAGGAAAACAGCTGATATTATTCGTGGGCCCCCGCCCAATTTTCAAGGCTTCGCCCTTTAATGACGTTGTCTTATAATGAACGGGGCAGAGCAAAATACTGGTCTTACCGTAATCATCTTCAGATGATGCTACCGAAGGTCGCTACGATTCGATCAGTCACAAGTTGCCGGTCATAGGTCTTGTTGGCGGCTGGACCACCGATAGTCCCTACCAGGACTTAAATCACGATACCATGGGAGTCAGGAGCCCCCCGGATCTCGGTCTGAGCCTGACTTGTTAGAGGTAAGCCCCTTGTGGGAGCGTCATGGTGGCTGTGGCCTAAACCCAAAATCGCGGGAAGGGTTTCGGCCCAATGTAGAGTTGCAATAAGTACTGGGTGCTGCGATCCTAAGAGCAGTAAGAGGTTTTAGGTCGGCCTTGACTCTTACCAAGGGTGGAACTTGTGCTGGCAACACAGTTCCGAATTGGTATCAGTGGATTGACGGTGAGCGATGGCAAAGCGTATCCTTGCCCCCATGGATGTATGGGCATCCCGTGGAATAAGGCCATAATGGCAGGAGTCCACGTTAACACAAGAGACGTTCTGTAATTATTCGTGGGAGGGGGTGTGGTTGGTTGAGCAGTGACGGTATCAGGTTCAGGGGTTAAATTAAATAAAAATCATAGCTGTATAACATCATTAATAAATGTCACCAAAGACTTAAGGCAAGCAATGGATAATGGTAATATAAGATTGTTACTGCTGTTGGACTTTTCAAAGGCATTCGACTCTGTGGACCACCGTGTTTTGTGCGATAAACTTCCTCGACTGTGCAATTTTTCTTTCGCTGCAATATAGTTTTTATTCTCTTTCCTGGCTAATAGAAAACCAGCAGTCGAAATAAATGGAAAATTACCTGACTTCCTTCCAACTAGCAAGGGAGTTCCGCAAGGTTTAGTTCTTGGGCCTCTCTTATTTTCAATTTATATAAATGAACTTGCTATGTCTATAAAATACTGTTCACCCCAAATGTATGCTGATGATGTCCAAATGCATTTTAATTGCCCTCTAGGCTTGATTGAGCACGAGGTATCTAGAGTGGATGATGACCTTGGAAATATAGAACTTTGGGCACAAAGGAATGGTCTACTTTTAAACCCCAAAAAATCAAAATGTTTAGTTGTTTCGAGGAAACCTGTAGATCTCACTTACTTTCCTGATGTGGTACTTAACCGTAACCGTACTGCTTACGTCAAGAAAAACTAAAGCCCTAGGTGTTGTTGGGACGCCCACGTATATCATATCGTCGGCAAGTCCTATGGCATACTTCGTACACTTTGGGCAGCCCAATACTTTACACCAATGAAAACGCGTTTCATGCTCGCAAAATCTTTTGTGATTCCTACCATTATCTATGGCTTTGAAATTTAGTATTGGCGTAATTATATTAGCAAAAGAAAGCTTACTGTTACTTTTACCAACACAATTCGGTATATTTTTAGATTGCAAAATAGGGATCACGTATCTAGATATTCGTCGTGCCTATATAATTTTTCATTCTCATTTTATACAATTTCGCATTCTCACTTTGCTGAATAGCATCCTACTTACTCATGAATCCATCAACGTCTTTCAGAAAATCCAAGTGACAGCCTCAAATAGACTACAACGAATAATTCATCCTCGCTTCTCATCGCTAACATCAGAGAGACAAGTTTTAATTTGTTGCATCCGATTACGGAACTGCCATCAAACCAGATTTCGCAGTGCACTTAAGAATTACGTCTCTCAATCAAATGCATAGTAGTAGTACTTTAAATTTTATTTTAGTTCTATAGTATGTAAATTAAATTAATAAAAGAAACTAATTACCTTTTAAGCTTAAAACTGGATTATAAGAATTAATTATCTTAATGTGAATAAGAACGCAAGATAAATGGAATGAAACGACATTAGATTGTATTAGGTTGTACCACGAGAAATGTCCGACATCTATAACCTTCTTCTGCCGTGATTCAAGGTCCATTATTCCTTTATTATAGATGGCTTGATTTTAAAAAGTTTTCAAAGACTTCTATGACCTCTGCTCGGTTTCGGAACACCTTTTGCCGACAAAATGACTCCAGACTGCGGAAATGGTGATAATCCGTTGGAGAAATATCAGGAGAGTACAGTGGATGCGGAAGAATTTCGAATCCCTACTGTACCATCTTTTGCACCGTTACGTGGTAGGTGTGGGGTCTAGCATTGTCATGCAACAGGATCGGATCATGACAATTTACCAACGCAGACTGCTTTTCAGCCAATTTCGTATGCATTATGTCGATTTCCTCACAATATTTGACTAATTTATCGTTTCCCCTGGTAGAAGAAATGAAAAGTGGATTGGTCCTTTCGATGTCCATCAGATTGTCACCATAACCGTTTCTGTGTGAAGACCAAGTTTGAGGGTTTGTTTTGGGTTTTCGTCTGCATATAACCACTGCCCAGATTTTTTATAGTTGTCATACAAAATCCACTTTTCATCAAATGTGATTATAAGGTGCAAAAATGGTGCATTTCGGTGTCTTGGACTCAGTGATGCACAGGTCTCTAAACGGCGTAATTTTCGGGAATCGTTCAATTCATGGGGTACACACTTGTCGAGTTTTTTCACTTTTCCTATTTGAGATAGGTGTCGACTTATTATCATTGGGGATTTTTTTTTTTTATAATTTACTCGCACCTAAGGGGTTAGATACCCTTTTACTGTTGCCCTGGAGCGGGCGGAAAGGTAGAAGGAGGAGAAAGGAAAATTGTTTTGTAATGGTTTGAAACTCAGGTGTGTTTGGTTTCGAAATTCGCTCTCCAGGGGGTGGGAGTCCGAATAGGACGGAGAGTTTTTTCTTCACTCAGAGTGATTCGAGGTATAATTCACAGTATTTTTTTCTGTGCTTGAAACTCTACAACAGCCAAATCTACGTGTCAGTGTTATGCCTTCACACGCAGAATTTTTCTATCTGAGCTCCAATTACACAAATGAAAAACTGACTTGCCATGGGCAGGATTCGAACCTGGACCCTCCGAGTGAGAAGCGATTGCTAGTACCACCACACCACGGCCACCCCTACTCCCATGTTGTGTGCAATGCCCTGCACCGTTTTCGTTGGGCCTGTATCCACCATTTCTAGTAAAATAGCGTCGTCAATTACCGTTTCCGGTTTCGAACGCGGTTAGTTTTCGAGGCTTTCGAACGGAACTTACCAAACCACGAATGGTGCGTTCGTTCACCGCTATATTCCCAAATGAGTCGCTTATGTTTTTGGCTGAACATAAGCTGAGCTTGAAATGAGCACGAATTTGAACCGTCGACAGCATGATATAAAAATTCCTAGAAAAAAATAACTGTACTTGCAACGGACCCTAAAAGTCGCACACATCAATCTCACATACCACTTTACCTTATATAAAAAAAATCACTGTGTTGTACAGATGTTCACTCGACAGCTTCTAATGCAGGAGTAAGTGAAAAATCACTTCATGTGTTACAATCAAATAAAGGGTTTTCCAATAGGGACTTGACAGCTTTGAATTTAATTTGTGAAAGCACTCTTTCACTAATCATCAATTCGATGTGTGTAAGTGTCTTTGTTCAAGTTTATTTTAGTCGGGCATTTGACTGAAATGCCCACATTGGTTGTATTTTTCAGTAAAAGGAAGCGATTGCAAACTGCAAATCTAAAAAAGCTGCAGGAACTGACGAAGTTTACCCTCAATTTATAAAAAATGCCGAATCATTCGTAAAGAGTTTAAAAACACAAATATAATTGCCATTTTGAAATCTGGAAAACCTGTCGACACAGATGATAGCTATATGCTATAAGAACCCGGAGCGCCTCTTCCACAACAAGATTTCAGGTGTCATAAACAATATACAATAGTTCCAATTGAACAAGCGGCTTTCCGTCCAGGTCACAGCTGCACTGACCAGGTCCTGGCCTCAACCAGTCATATGGAACACGGCCTCAAAAATAAGCTGAAAACAAGTAATTTGTTTGTGTACCTTAGAGCAGCTAACGACACAGTCTGGCGTACAGGCATGATTTTTAAAATTCTAAGAGTGGTTCGTTGTATCAGGATAGTTAACTGCATAAACATAATCGATCATCTCACGTACTTATCGAAGATAGTGCGAGGCCACGCAGCTCAATATTAGTCTGCCTCAAAGGTCTGTTCTGTCCCCACTGTTATGCAACCTGTACATCCATTATATGCCAGATACGCTGTCCAATAAATACACGTATGCAGATGACCTAGCTGTTACCACACAGAGCCATAACATAGGCGTTATCCAAGATACCCAACACCCAGCCTAACAAAAACTGAGTCGTCGTTTTTCCATTTAAATATTCAACTAGTCCAACTCAACGGTGTTGTATAATACTTCCATATAACCAGGAACCAAAATATCTAGGAATACCATTGTACATAACATTAACATTTAAACCGCATTGCCAAAAAGCTCCAAATAATACTATTAGATTGGTATACTCATCTGCCGAATTTGGAGCTCCCTATGGCTGAACAGTGCTCATAACAAGTTGATTGGTAGCCAGATTCACATGCGTTTAATTACTGGAACGATAAGATCAACGCCTATCCAGTGGCTCCCAGTGCTGAGTAACATGTTCAAAGTCCAAAACAATAGAAATCTACCAATTCACGAGTTTATCACGGAAAGCATAAATAAGATTAGCTAAAAGACTCCGCGACTCAAACTTCAACATCTAAGTGAAATGGACAAAAGTTTGGAGATATTATTCAGCATCAGACAACATTATCGCTGATCCTACCATCCACCTACCTGGCTTCCAATTATGAAGAGCTGTATGGACTCAACTCAATAGGATCAGAACCAAGCAAAAATTATTACAAATTCGTTTCTACGAGTAGTAAACTTTTCAACAAAGTTCATTTGTTTGTGGTCGCAACCTGAAATTACTGAAAAGTAACTATTCCCCAATATAATTTCGACTGACTGAAACCGGATGAATGCTCATATGTATTCGCAATGACTCTGCAATACCAAGGAATGTTAAGGTGAAAGATTTTGCATTTCTTGTTGCTTAATATTCACACGTTTCTCGCATAAATATTGCAAACGGAATTATATCTCAGAACCGGGAAGCCTTCGTCGTGGGACATGCAGATGCTGCTCTTACAGAGTATTTGTAAAAGTTTTTCCTTTCAAAGCCGCTGTCGCAGCGGAATAGTATAGTGTACGCATCAAAGACATCATCATCATCATCATCGTCGTCATCGTCGTCATCATCATCGCATCCACAGTTTTGGCAAGAACTTCAAAATTCGTATACACATTCGTGCTGAAGCGACGCTCGTATTCGTATGCAGATTTTTTTGTATGCGAGGGAAAATGGGCGCGTACAAATGGAGCTACATGTTTCGATTTTTTCGAATGAAGAAAAGTTTTTCTTAAGAATTGTTACAGCGCTTCGGCAAAAAAGTGATTTGATGGCATTTCCATTGGCGTTGCCTCCTTTGGCCATGTCGCTGTTGTGAGCTTAATTTGAAAACTTTTCCCTTCGATTCCTTTCATATGTTAGAGACGGCAACAAACTGAAGAATTTCCAATGCGAAAAACTACTAAATGGACAGGGGTAAGGCGAAGGGAGACGCATACAGATTGGAGTTATTTGCCATTGAATATACTTACTCGTACAATTTATCAAACTGCAAACACACATACTCGTACATACGAATGTATCCGTATTTTTGTATAAATTTGAATGCGACCAGATGACTGATTGCTTTCTGATGAAATTTTGTCATTTTACAATTTAATTTCACTTAAAGTCTCAATGAGGATGTGCTGGCAAACTGCCAGGCTATGGCTTAATTAAATTTTGAATGTATTACAATACCAATACACTTATACTCTTACCAAAAAGTAGGACGGAAGAAGGGGAGTACACAATTCCATAACTTGTTCAAAGCATCAACAAACCTATCATCAAAAGTATCACATCATGGTCAGGATGTGAACTGTGAACTGTGAACTGTGAACTTAATTCGATTGACTTTTGCCTTCTCACTTCCATGAGATGGGTAAGCATCAAAATCAGAACTTCAGATCAGCAGCATCAAGATCCAGCTACTGGTAAGGATTGAAAATTAATGAACTGAATTATAACATTTTAAAACAATTTCCGTCTACGTGCCAACAGCATTCGATAAAAGTTGTCTATCCTAAATAAGTTATCTCGAGTACCTACCTATGTGTGAAGGTGCTTCGATATTGTTGAAAGCAAATGCATGTTCAATATCACTTATGTCTTGAAAGTAAAATGTATGGAGTAACCATAGTGACAATGACATCGACACAAGAAGACAAAAACATGGGACGAGTATTGCTCTGTCTCTTGGCATCGATTATTCGAAGAACAGTGGCATAAAAATTATTCCCGCTTCACAGAGTTAAATAGTGTGCGGCGAGACGAAGGGATGCCTTCTTGGGAAACTTTAATGTCCTTACCCTTTCTACTGAATTCTCTGTGAATTTACTGATACACAGATACTGAATATCTGTGAATTTATGAAGAAATCAGACTGCCGTAACATTATTGTTCAAAGTTATGACTGCGAATTTTACAGATAAATCTAAAATGTGGTTTTTATAGGCAAAACATTAAATTAAGGTAAAGCTGTACAGTTTTATGAAGGAGCGTTGGAGGGGGATTTCTTAATTTCATAGAATTAATGGGACCGTGAATGTAGCACATGTTCATACATAGTCAAATAGTTAAATTAGTTTCGATTATGTTATTTGGTTGTACCCGCATAGGTATCTCGCCGCTAGATACGCTAGATATTTTAGATATTTTAGATGAAGCGTTATATTTCATAGGGAAATTCTAGTGGTTGCTTAATCTGATATCAAAACCCGTGTGAAGGGTTTTTATTTATTCGGCTGTTCAAATCGCTGCTGCAGCTTTGGTTGTTTTTCTATCGAATTCTGTTCGAGTTCCTCCACTAATCGTTTGACAACATGTGTACTTCCGGATCCCGGAGAGAAATTTATGGGAACCTAACAAAAATAAATTAAATCTCTTAGATTTGCACTGTTTGTAGCTGTTTTTTTCCGTATTACTAACGTTTTTCAAGATGAACAAGCAAGTTTCTTTTTTTTTAGTATTATATTCATTTATTTAACAAAAAGGACACAAGAAAACTACAATGAGCATAAGGCGACCTATTCAACTGATCCCAAGATCCCAAGGTATCTCACTATATTCCTACAAGCAAGTCGCTGCCCGTGTTGCCCCACGATCGAGAACTTTCGTCAATTCTTACTGGTATCCCTAGAGGTCCGAGACAAAGGCGTCCTAAAGAGAATGGTTTCCGACTTCTGAAAGTTGATTTTCGACTTCCAGTCATCGCAATATCGCTTAATTTTGTCGAAGTCACACAGCAAAAGTATATTAATGACTTCAATCTTTGGATCTGATCTGTACGCGATTATGTCGTCTGCGTACGCTATGGCATGGTGAAGTGAACCTATCAGATCACTCGTGTAAATGTTGAATATAATCGACGATCGATCTTGTTGCAGACCGTTTTTAATGTTAAATGTTCCAGCAGAAGTCAGATCGCCATTCTTCACGATGAACTTTCTACTGGAGAGCATATCAAAAAGAATATACAGCAGTGGTTTACTAATGCCCAACCTGTCCAGCTTGAAAAAGAATTCTGCTAACCATACGGTATCGAAGGCCCTTTCCAAGTCAATCAGGCAGGCACCAGTGCACTGTTTCTTGCCTTTGTTCCATTGGATATCAGAAACCAGTTTAGACGCAGCATGAATGATATCATGTCCCGGCTTGAAACCGAACTGATTATCCGGAACTATACGTTTGTCCTGAACCCTCTATTGATCACCTTCTCGAAAACCTTACTGACGTTTGGAAGAAGACTGATCGAGCGGAGATTCGCCGGATTGGAAGTGTCTTTATCCCTTTTGGGGATGGGATGTACCACCGCAGTTTTCCAATGCGCTGGATAATGTACATTATTCATTGCATTATTAAACAGGGTGGTATAAATGTTCACCGCTTCTAGAGGGAGATGTCGAAGCACAATGTTCGGTATTTCATCGGTTCCCACTGATTTCTTACTTCTAAGTGATTCGAAGATCGTTTGGAGCTCTTCCTTCGAAATGAACGGCGGTAGTACCCTGTCGTTGGTGATGACATTATTTGCCATATTCTCGTCACTGAGCTGGGTGAAACCCGAGCTCTCGAATCGCCAATTCACAATTTCATTTCGAAGGTAGAAATTGTGCACAAAGACTCGATTCTCCAGATCGTGGTTCGGGCCAATGATAACATTCGCCTTGTACACTTCCTGGAAAGTCGCTCCTATAGCCTCTACCTTCTCCTGCGGATCCTCGATCACAAAGAAGTTGTTATCATCAACGGCCTCATTTGTATCGATCACTGCTACTGTGAGTATGTGCTCGTTGTCCGTCGTTCGGGCGATTTTAAGACACGAAAGGTCGTTGTGATCTTTCCTCCGAAATATTTTATTTATTTGCGGGAACATATTCGGGCTGCTGGTGTTTACAGCTTTGTAATTTTCTTTTATTAATACTTGGTTTTTGATCGACGAATTCAATGTCATAATCTCCGGGTTATGTCTGTCAATAAACTGTCTGTACAAGGTTATTAGCCTTGACAGCAGTCTACTTTTATGTCGGTGCAGTGCGTCAATGGTTGCGTTGCGGAATAAGTCCTCGTTGTCAGCGTGTTGATACCGGGGTATCGTTTTGTCCATTGTTCGTTTGATTGTCTCGTCCATTAGTCTTAGATACCTGTCAATCTCCTCGTTTGACAGATTTCTGTTGGACGGTGGGTAGAGCGAATTCGAGGAGAGTGTTTTGGTGGAGTGTGTCCAACGCACCCTACTATAATTGTAGGAATGTCTTTGGACAAACTCATCCAATTCCGCAATTTCGTTGGGAACAGATATTTCGGTGCTGAGACCGCAATGGTCACTGTCATACACAAAAGTGAGTACACAGTTTGTAGTTTGTTGGTTAGTGCACGTCATTTGTATTCATGAGTCGAACAGCAGGAGATCCAAATAGGACCCGTGTCTAGGAAACGACGGACTATCCGTCGCCTTAAGGCAGAGTCGATACGTTATACTGTGCTGACCCCACCAATTGAATAGTAGGTTCCCTCTAGTATTTGGTGTATTATTTCCCCAATCACTATGTTTGGCGTTGAAATCTCCGCCGATAATAAAATAGTTGTCTTCCAATTCCAGCCTCAGGAATCGAAAAAGAGTCTCGAGCTCTGAGATGAATAAGGTGGATTGAGTAGACTTAGGTGCACAGACAGACACCATGTACAACCGCTTTCCACTACGGAGAGGGATATACACGATGCATGCTTCCAGCACCTGGAACCTACGTACTACACGACTGTATACTCTTTTAAAACGTATACCTTTTCGTACGAAAATCGCAACGCCACTTCTCTGAATGGAGTTGGGTCGGTTTCTCAGTACTATTTTTGCCTCTTCTATGCCTCATTTTGTGTCGTCCGAGTGTTTGCCACTGTTTGAAAATATCTTGTTTAAATGTATACTTATTTATTTTCCACACTTGTAAAGCCGAACACGAAAATGCGTTTGATCGCCACTGAGGTCTATCAAAGACTGGTGGGAACCGATGCTTTCAATGTAACGAAGCCGTTGACAAGCTGCTTCGTAATATGTTGGATCTTTTTCTCCATCCGAAAACGTCCAGCTTCCTCATGACATACTCTGGTTACTCGCCATCCAATAGAACATGTATCTGTGTGCACTTCAAGCTCCTTCTTCGTGTCGAAAAGTGCGAGAACTGGCTCTTTAGCGGTAGCAATCTTAAGACATTTGAACGATTCCTGCTGTTCAGGTTCTCACTGGAAATCGTTGTTCTTGTTAAGAAGTTTTGTAAACGACAGAGAGATGCGAGAATACTCATGGACAAATTCCTGAAAAAACCCCGTGACTACAATTGACGTACTTCAGTTTCGTTCGTTGGTCTTGGAAACTCCTCAATACATTTTCCTTTATTTTTACCTGGCCGTATGCCTTCGGAACCAATAATGTGCCCAAGAAATTTAACTGTCGTTGCCATGCATGGTCTTAGCGTAAGTCCAGCCTTTATTATCGCTTGCAGCATTTCCTGTAATGCCTTCATACCTGCAACAAATGTATTAGTTGCTATGATCAGTTCGTCTACGTAATTTACCACATTTTTGCGGCACGGCAAAACCTCCTGGAAAACCATTGGTGCATTGATTAAACGAAATGGCATAACGTTGCGCTCGAACAACCCATCTGGAGTTAAGTGCTTTCTAGTTTCTTCTTTTAAGTGACCTGATAATAACCCGCTGTTATGTCTAAAGTAGAGAGGAATTTGTTGCCTGCTAATTGCGCAGCTGTTCTTAAACTACCTGCATTATACATTGCTTCTTCACTGTAACTGCATTTAGTGCACGATAGTCAATGCACATTCGACTCACTCCGTTAGACTTTGGAAGTAATACCACCGACGCTGCATGCGGCGACTTGCTTGGACGAATAATATTGTGGTTCACGAGGTTGTCAGTGATCGCAGTCAGTTTCTCCATAAAGGCAAATGGAACCTGGTATCGTTTTTCTACTATAGGGTTGTTTGTCGTTACCGCAATCTCCATGGTGTTCGCGCTGCATCGTCCCAGTTGAGAAAGAACCTCACCAAAACAATCTTCAAATCTGGAGATAAGATCTAGCACCTCCTTGCGCTGCCTCACAACCAACTGGTCACCAATATTTGGGGTTTCTGATGTTCTGGATTGAATCTGTAAAACTCCAGCTTCGACCACATCGACGCACATCGCGACGCAAAAACATCCCTTGAGGTAGAAACTCATCTGGCACGATTTGGAACGTTACGTGCAGTTCTTTATTATCAATCAGCCCCGATGATTTCTTTTGATTTTAAGATGGAACCTCCGAACCCTTTAAATTGCTTCACAGATTCTCTTCGTACCAACACCTTTGGAGATGTTTGATTCGTTATCCCTTCCCGTGTCAACAAATGCGGGATATTTTTGTATAGAGAAAATGACGTCCTTCATGACTGGAGGGATGAACTCTGCAATTAACTCGTTCTGTTCAACTTTGCCGACTGTTGACTTGTTTGCACGACAACTTCTCGACTCATGGCCTACTTTGTTACAAATCATGCATCGTGCTTTTCCTTGGGGTTGCGAACACTTCGATGATATATGCCCAATCTCATTACAGTTGTAGAATTTGATATTTTTTTGCAAGTTTGCCGATCGTTTTATGTCTGGCTTACGTTCTTCTTCTTCAGCTGGCCCGCATGTTGGTACACCCCTCGACGAGAAGACAGGAATTGTTGTTGACAAATTATATAACGACCTCAAAAGATCGCTGCACGCCCGGAAATTCATAGCCAATAGCGTTCGTGTAATATTGGGATCATGTATCCCGTTAAATATGTATGAATTAAGAAAAAGATCATCCAACTTACCTCGTCTGCCGATGGTAAGCATTGCGTAGTAAAATGCAACTAACGACCCGCCTGGCTTACGTTTGCGTTTCATTAGTTCTCGGTGTATTTCTGCTATGTTGATTGGGCTAACAAAATCGATAAGGAGAGAACTGGTAAGATATAGTCTGGAATACCGGCAGTGCATCAACCCAATTCTTCGCTATTCCTTTAAGCTTGTGTTGCACCGCAAAAAGAATCATTTCATCACTCCATGAATATAAGCAACGCAGTTATTCTACTTTGTTGATGAATTGTTGAGACAATAGATTTCGTTTCATTGGATCGAAGTCAGTTAGGATTCCGATGACATCGTGAGTACTGTTTGGGAGACGCGTTTGGGTTGTAATTGGCGTTCCATACAGGCTTTCGGAAAATCTGACGTTGCATTAGACGGTGCTCTGCTCTGAGGATTAAGATGACTAATCATCCGCAATTGTTGAGAAGCAGTTAGATCGACGTTCTTCATACCCACAGCCAATTCACCTCCCAATTTCGCCAGATTTGTCATCTTACTCTTCAATTCATCCATTTCTGTTTACCAAGACTCTGCCATCTCACTCGTCTCTAGTTCTTCAGAATCCACCTCGTCCGATCCATATATCTCGACCAATTTCGCTACTTTTTGCGCTTTATGGCCCATTCTAGTTTGACCTTTCCTTTTTCAAAGGCAATCTAACTGAACAATTTACCGTTTACCTTACCCTTACCGTTTTTTCTCAATATCGTTGTCAAGAATTTATCCAAATCGCCATTTGTTTGTTATTATCTCCTTGATTTTGTTTACTTTTCGTTTCGAAACTCCTTGGAGTGTGACCCTGTCTCTTTCGGTTGTTTAGTTTCGAGGCTCGTGAGCCTATCTCTACCTCTTAAGTTTTAAATGTTTTGTTCAATAATTCGTTATTCGTTTATTTTTTTTTAATCGGCGGAGCACAAGTTTAACGCCAAAGTCCGGCCATGGAGATTAGATAAAAAGCTAAAAGCTAATCATTCGAGGATTAATTGTGTTCTTTTTCTGTAGTTTTTAAGAAACGACTAACTAGAACAAAACGGTCACATGGGGCTCCTGCACATACTCGTATAATGCATCCATTTTGTGGCATCCAAGATATCCGGACTAAGCCCTATGGATTTTTATTTATTTTATTTTATTTGCATTATTTAATAACGTCATTAAATGTCTAGAACCCTAGAATTGGAATCGATCCGAAAGGAATTGATAATGTATACATCATTCAAAGACTCCAAACCAAGCAATGGTTTGCACTTTGAACATTTAGTCTGATATCAAACAATATACGAAATGCAATAAAAACTCCGCAATATTTAGTGTCTGTTCGACAATGCACACAATCGTCGGGTTACGACTGAGTCCCTTCTTGATCGTGCATACACACGAGCCGATCAAAGATATTTATTTGCTTCGAAATAAAATGGGCAAGGTCGACGTCAATGAAACTCACCAGTTACCCTACATGGCCCCTACATGGCACGACCGGCCAACGCAAGGCTTCCCTTGAAGTTTCCTATACTTTATCCGGAATAGTTTTGAAAAAAGTTTTTTCTGTAACAGAGGACCGCGAAGATTTCCTGTCATCGCAATAAACCTGATCGTTAGCGACTGAATCCAAATGTTAAAATTGCAGAACTCGTACGTACATTTTAATTATATGCGACATAATCTTTTCCCGCCAATAGTTGTGGAGTGGAACGATACGCGCTTTGTTTGAGATGTCGAACTTGAAAGTCTGCATGTTGTGTGTTAAAATCCTCACTTACTCGTACTTTGCGGCGCCACAGGAATCGTAGTATTGCTGTTTCTTTTGATTGCAGTCATTCAATGCAATACTTGTTTACAGACCCAAAAAATGATTGATGTCAGCGAGGAACTCATAGCAACTCGGTTGACCGTTGCCGAAATCGGTAAAGAAGTGAGATTGGCTTCCCACAAAATCGATGGAATACCCGATCAAATTCAGTTCCAGGCTAGTTCCCCGTACAATGTCTCAATTCATAATGAATTAGTAGACACGGAGTCTCATTTGCCATCATTTTCAAATACTCCTCCCGCCACCCTAACAACGGAAATCGAAACCGTCTTGCCTTTACCAACTAAAATCCCGCCCGTCGCCGCTCCACGCAAACTGCTCAATCAATTTGGAACTTCATGGACCCCCTCCGAATGGAAAAATAGACTCGAAAAGCTGAAACAGGGAAACCATACGGCATTCTTCGTTGAAGAGGCCCCTCAACACGCTGATGTTTCTTGGGTGCGGAATTTCTTTCACCGAAGTTACGCTATCACCATTAGCGAGTGCCAGATGATTTCCTCCGCTGACTCCAACAGTTCCTGCAGCTTCAAAGTCAACATCCCAACCAAATATTCGTGGTTATTCCCTACTCCTCCTGGCAAGACAACTAAACCTGGGAAGATAAGAATTTCAAAATGCTCTGAAAAACGAGAAAACGCACATCTCGAGAGTAATGAAAGTGTTAAAAATAATCGTAGTGTTAATAATAAACTTAAAAAAAGACCCCTCTCCAACCCCCTTCCAAATAAAAAATATGCTTCCAAAAAACGAAGCTCTAATCTCGACCCCAACTGGAGCTTCAAAACAAACTTATTCCCCAATTTTAGTCCTCCCTCCTCACTTAGCTAGCAACCCAATTCCCAACTTCGACCTTAAAACTGGAGCTAAGTACCCTAACTTCATTAACTCCCATACCTTAAACCCCACATCTCATCCCTCGTCCAACTCCATATCCAATCATTTATCTCTATCTCCCTCCTCCAATGCCCCTATTCTTGATCCCCTTTTTCCCCCCACTGTTAAACTAACACAGCAAACCAATGGCACTACAGAAAGTCGATATGCTCTCTCTAGGCTCAGAGAACGAAAGATATACGAAAACATTCGTCTCTTTCTTGCCTATTTACATGACAAATCTGACTCGGTCTGCTACGAAGGGAAAACCAAAACCAGCGTCATAGTTTCCATCCAGCAGGAAGGCCTCCCTACCGACCCTATCAGTCTCAGGAACCTTTATGTCAGGTACCACGAGATTTTTAACATGTCCCCTCAGAAAGTAGCAGACGACCTTGCTGCATTCGGCAACTATGTTCACTCTAAACGAGTATCACACCTACAGCGAAGCCGAGCCGACCACGACAAATTTTTTCGTCCATAACGTGCCTCCCTTGCCAGCGCTTAAACCATCCTGCCTCACACCTCCACCCCACAACATCCCTCTTACATTTTACTACCAGAATGTCTAGGTCTCAACCTTATCAACTTAAACACCCTCGAAGATCGCAGAGATGCAGCAGACTTTCTCTTCATTCATCGACTCCTTTCAGGTCACGTTGAATGCGCGCCCCTTCACAACTCCATTTTCCTCAACACTAACCCTCGTAATCTACGTACCCCTCGACTCTTCTATCTACCAACCCACCACACCTCCTATGGCGCGAACGAACCAATCTCCCGTATGCTACGTCAAATCAACTCAAACCCTACCGTCTTTGACTTTCACCGCACTACTTCCTACCTCAAATCTGTTCTCCTTCACCACTCCAACCAACCTTAGTTTTAAGTTTTAGTTTAAGTTTATTTTTTAAGTTATAGCTTGTATTAAGCCGAATAAATGGGGGCATTCGCCCCCACCAAAATTAAAAACCAAAATTACGTTCGCCTCTTAAATGCTGGGATAGTTACGTGTTGCGAAATTGTCAATTGCGGTTAATTACTACATTTTAACGTGTCCTTTCAGTGTATATTATACTATAGAAGTGTTTGTTTTGCTCTTCCCTTTGTCATGGAGCTCGCAAGTGGCTGTTGCCCTTCGTGTAATTTGAATGCTCTTAGGAGTACAATCTATTCACTAATCCGATATTCGTTTTTTCCTAATTGGTGCAATATCACCAAACCATGAGGACCACATTATTAAAATATTTCGCTCAGTTGAAAATAAGCTATCTCATGCTCCTACAGTATCGATGTCGAATCGGTATCGAATTGATACCGATGCCGAGTAAGCACGAATAGACGCGTTTTTTCTTATCGTCCAGTTAAAGTGAGCAAATACGGTGTGTAAATCCGACAAATAAACTAGGAACAATAAACCCTACATCGGCCAGTGTTTTGCAAAAAAGAATATTATTTTATAAAAAAGTATATTGCTACTGCCGACATTTTTCTTGCACTACTACCACCCAAAGGTAATTCTCTTAAGACCAAACCATGTCTGCTCCGAGCCTACGTTCAAGAGTTATCTCATCAAGAGGTCTGACATCAACACCTCCACCACCCACACAATCATCTTCACCTGCAGTAAAATAGCCGAATAATGACAATGGTCCTCTTACAGTCAAAATCCTAGAGGAACATCTTACCAAACAAGCTGAAATAATGCGGCTTGGGTTCATAGAAGAAATCTCCAAGATGCAGAACGAATTTCTTCTCAAGATCGAGGAAGTCAAGGCAACCTGGAGTCAGCGATGTGATGAACTGCACAACAAAATCACCAGCACAGTTGAGCGCATCGACATATTTGAAGACAAAACCAACACAGCTATGCAATCGCACAGTGCAGAAATCGTGGCTCTTCAACGGCGATGTGATGCTCTGGAAAGGAAAGAAGTAGCGTGTGATGCAGTGCTCTTCGGAGTACCTGAACACCCAAATGAGAACCTTAAAAGTTTATTTAATCGACTCTGTCACACCATTGACTGTAAGCCACCTCTCTTACAAAACGTTTTCCGTACAAAAAAACGCAACAACAACAACAATAACACCGCAGCATCTCCTATTGTGTTAAAATTCAGCAATTCGCAAGAGAGAAGCGCCGTTCTGATGTCAGCAGCGAACTACCGCAAACAAAACATGACTGAACTATGTCTTCAAGATCTGGGCATAGAAGCGGACAACAGCTGTTATCTAAATGAGAGCCTAACGAGACAAACACGGTTTCTCCTAAAAAGCGCTCTTGGTCTCAGACGAAAGAAACAACTGTTTGCTGTGTACACAAAACGTGGATCTGTGTATGTTAAGAAGTTGGCGAATGAAAAAAGCTTTCTAATTGAAAGCTCCGAAGATCTGCTTGCTGCTGCTGCGACGCATCAATGAATTTTTTTTTTTTCTACAAATTATACGTAAGCCTATTCATCTACTGTAATTCTGTTGTCTTTATTCCTCTGTTTTTCTCCCCTCCCTTCTTCATTAAACCTCTGCCCAATTCTTCTCCTCTTCCCTAGTTGCATTGCACTTTTTTCTTTTTATTTCTTCTATAATGGATATCACAAGGTCAAGAAACCAATACAGTGTGAATGATAAATCGACGCACACTATGGTAAATGTTCTATCCAAGAGTTTTGAGGGACTTAAGGTTTGTTATTTAAATGCGCGTAGTTTAAACGACAGCAAATTAGACTATTTAAAATACTTGTTCTCTTGTTCCTGCATTGATGTTATTTGTGTAACTGAAACCTTGTTTAAGCCGAACGTACCTGATTTTTCTTATAAGATACGAAATTTTGAAATTTTTAGGAATGATAGATTTACTGATACAACGGGTGGCGGGGTAGTGATTTATTGTAAATCGGATCTAAAATGTAAAACTATCACTAAGTCTAGCGGCAATGGAATTGAATACATTATAACTGAAATACGCGACTGCAATACCAAATGTTTAGTTGCATGAGCGTACAGTAACAATAGACACTGCTCCCCTGTGCCTTTCTTCTCAGTTATCTCTGAATACTGTGCACTCTATCAGCACATAATCATCTGCGGTGACTTTAACACCAACTTAATAAAGAATGACTCGCTTGCCTTTCAAATGAAGGATTTAGTTTCTTCGGTAGGGATGGAAATAGTAAATACTACTTACCCTACACGTTTTGCTGATAATTGTTTACCCAGTCTTCTTGATGTATTTGTTGTTTCTAATTTGTCGTTTGTTCTACTGTTTGACCAACTATCGTTTGATGTTTCTGACCATGACCTTCTTTTCTGTACCTATGATGTGAATTTGTCTAAAACTGTTATACCAGATACCTTCACGTTTAAAGATTTCAATTCCATCGACTTAAATGCCCTCCAAATTGCTACTTTTTCAGCCCCTTGGGAGCAATGCCGCTTAATGGCTGATCCGAATGAAAAAGTAAAATTGCTTCAAGCTATTTTATCACAATTGTTTGATCAATATGTACCAACTAAAACGGTCAAAATACAAAACAGAGCATGTCCATCGTTTACGTCTGAAGTGGTTTGCTCAATTAGAAGAAGAAACAAATTGTATAGTAAGTGGAAGCATAGACCATCTAATGGTCTTTGTACAAAGCGGCACGTAACTACGCCACCTTAACTGTGCGCACTTCAAAAGAAGACTATTTCGCATCTAAACTAAATATATCCCTCCCTGCAAAGAAACTTTGGAGTAACCTGCGTAAAATTGGTATATCTTGTAGTAACGATACCTCTAAATGTGTTCTCGATCCCGATGAACTAAATCTTGCATTTCTGGGAGATGATTCCAGTATAAATGAATATGATTTTAGTCAGACTGAGGAAGTAGTGCACTCGCTGACAAGACTGGAAGATTTTGTAGTGGTCACTGAAGACGAAATTATCCAATCTGTAACAACTATCAAATCTGACTGCATAGGTGAAGATGGCGTACCTGTACGCTTTATTAAACTTATCTTACCGCAAATTGTACCTCATCTCACACATGTAATCAACTGGTGCATAACAACATCAACGTTTCCTCAGTTCTGGAAAATTGCAAGAGTTTTGCCAATCGCAAAGACAACCTATCCAGCATCTCCTGCCGATTTTAGGCCAATTAGCATCCTACCCTGCTTGTCCAAGGCTTTCGAGAAAATAATGGAAAAACAAATTACGAAGCACCTGTCATTCAACAAGTTTCTGAGTGCTCAGCAATCAGGTTTTAGAGCTAACCACAGCTGTTCCACAGCCATGGTCAATTTACTTGAAGAAATAAGACAAGATTTTGACAGAGGTCATGTTTCATTTCTTTGTCTGCTAGATTTCTCGAAGGCCTTCGATAAAGTAAATCATAAAATTTTGTGTTGGAATCTAAAGAACAATTTTGGATTTAGTGTAGGGGCAGTGAAATTACTGAGTAGTTTTCTTTCCGGTAGGTCGCAAAGGGTTGTGTCGGGTGAACGTAGTTCTTCATTAGTGGAAATCAAACAAGGTGTGCCACAGGGCTCAATATGGGGACCGATTCTCTTCTGCATGTTCATAAATAACCTGCCATCAGTGTGCAGACACTCTTCAGTACACCTATATGCAGATGATGTTCAACTACACCTAGCGAAACCGTACTCCAACCTTAATGAACTCGCTTTTCTCATTAACGATGATTTAAAACGCATATATTCAAATGGGTTGCTACTAAATCCGGCAAAATCTCAAGTAATTCCAATATCGAAGAAAAAATTCAATACAAATCTTCTACCTGACTTATATCTTAATAATAATAAAATCAAAGTCGTAGAATCAACCACTAGTCTTGGCTTTACAATAACTCGAGATCTATCTGGTCACAATCACACCAACGTGGTCATCGGTCGTATCTACGGATGCCTTCGCAAGCTGTGGCTTAGAGCATATTTCACTCCGATTGAAACACGACGAAAGCTGGTGACTTGACTCATTATCTCAGCGTAAATTACAAATAGCTTTTAATGATGCGGTGCGTTACATTTATGGCATTCGTAGATATGAGCATATCTCCGAATACTCTAGGGATTTTCTAGGTTGTAATTTGCAGCAGTATATCAATGCTAGAAACTGTATATTCTTACACAAAATTATTAACAATCAAAGTCCGTCTTATTTGTATAGCAGGCTTAATTTCACTCGCTCCTCAAGAACCACCAGCTTAATACCCTACCGCTGTAATTTTCTTAACTCTTCGCGCTTATTTTTCATTCACACTGTAAGGCTATGGAACTCCTTGCCCTCACATTTAAGATCAATATCAAATCCCCGCAATTTTAAAAGTGAAATCCTCCTACATTTCTCCACACAACAAAACTAAACCTATCCCCTTCTTCCTATTTCTCCATAATGTTTATATATATAAGTCTTAATTTGTAATAAATTTATACATATACACTAAGTACTAAAAAAGATAATATCTTAATGTACAAACCATTTAAATGAAATAAATGAAAAAATTAAAAATAAATGAATCGAAATACTTTATCTACTCGTAAATACCAATCAAGATGCATGCAAAACCGCAAAATTGAGAAGTCACTTCAATCACAGAGCACAAAGGATATGTCTAATCTATTAATGCCTTCTCCTCCAGAATTCATCGAAAATATCAATTATGAAACCGAAACGCTTTTACTTACGTATTTGGTTTCCAAATGTAGCGAGTTTGAACAATCAAATCTTATTATTGTAATAGGATTTCAATCTGCACTGCAACGTAAACGGATCTATTTACCGAAACCCTGTTACATCGGATAGCTCTCTCTCTCAATCAAAGAAGCAGCAAGTAGTTGTGTGTAGGGTAAAAGCAAACATTAAAAGCAATCGCAACAAAGCACAAAATAAGCACTTTTTCCAATCACTGCCGTACGGGTGATGTTCATATTCGAGCTCTCGGTGTACTCGGATATCATGTACACACTGGGAGTGCACATGTCCCTTTTTTTTGCTTTCATCTGCTGGTCATCCAGTTCATTCGATAGTCCAACATGCATCCCATGTTTGCATTTGCAATGGAAATTTCTAAAAACAAAAACACTGAATCGAAAAATAGCTTTGATGGTGACTGTCTGTGAGTTGGGTGGGGCACGTTGTGCTGTTTGTACAGCGTTGACGAATAAAGACCAACAAAAAGCATAGAGAGTGTTTTACACCTAATTTTGGAAATCTTTACATAAAATGCTAATTCCGTTGCAAATATTTGCAGTAAACATCCGATGAGTTTCAGCGTACCACTGGTGTGGAAGAGCGATCAGGCTCTAGATATACTCGTATAAAGTACGTATATGTGTTTGATACATGTAATCATCATCCTATCTACCAACCAAACCATCATTTACTACCCCCAGAGTGAAACTTTTTCATCCAAACCAATATTTTGAAATGTATCTTGCTCCATTTTGATCCAGTTGCAGTTGCTGTTGCTGTTGCCGGCGTTGACAAAACACTTTCATTATTGTAATCAATCAAGCGTGCTTTCCATCTTTGAATGCGACATGTCATCGTTTACTCGTACATCCTTACTTGTACCAGTACCCGAACTCATACCCATTCCGGTACCCGTACCCGTACCCGTACCGTATGTATCGTTTTAATTAAACATAGTAATAAAGAGAAAATAAAAAGATTCATCCGCGTCTCCTTTGTGTGACCAGACTGAGGAGTTGCATTGCATAAAAATTGCAACAATCCTGAAATTGATTTTTGAAAATTACTCCTGCTGCCAGCATGGTATTGCAGCGGCAACTGCAAATGGACTGTTGCAGCGGATTATGACTGCTCCTGCGACGGAGCAGTTAAAGGCGAAGATGAATCATATTTCTCAAAAACTCATCCCCTTATGCATGCATAAATGAGTGAATATCCTGAAATAAAGGGAAACATTTCGCTTTCCGCTTAGTTGGACAAAAGGAACGATAACGGAACGGAGACTACTCTACACTGTTCGTAAAAAGTGAAACAAAACGAAAGGGAAACGAAAACGAAAAGGGGGAAAAAAAATTATGAAAATTTGATCAAAGGCAAAAAGAAGATTAATTTTTTCATCCTTCTGCTTGTGATTAAGAAAAATCATCCAGCAAACGAGCGGCAAAAAATGGGAACATAGCAGAGGAAGAACTGTGCAAGCAGAGGGCTGCAGGACATTTTAATTTTTACACCCTTAACTAATTTGTGCTGTGCATACATATGTTATGTCATCATGAGCATACCATGCATCCTGACTGATAGGTGCACTGACAACGCCTTTGGTCTTTGAAACTATTGTTGTTCTAATGGAGAAAGTTAATTCAGTTCTTAAAAAAAGTTATTTAGAATAGTTTCAACAATAAACAGTTATTATTTCACAGTTAAAAAATATACATTTCTTTTACACAAGGACAGAAAGGTCGAAAGACATAGACATAAGAATTTAGAGTGGCCTGTGTGGGGCCAGTAAGTTAGTATAAGATTGTTAAGTAATTTTAAGCTGGCATTTAAGCATTTTTTGTTAGTATGTAAGAGTTAATGATTACTTAAACAAAAAAATGCTTAAAAATTAGCTTAAATAACTTACAAATAATCTTATTCTAACTTACTGGCCCCATGCGGGCACTCTAAGTTAAACCTAACACTTAAACTATGTCTTTCGACGAATCTTACAGTGTAATTTTATTTTATTTTTACATTTATTAATACTAAAACTAAGAAAATAAATTTTAATCAAAAAAACTTAGTATCTGGACTTTTTTTAAATTTTTTATAAAACTTAAAACTAAAAGCCTACAATCTACCTAAAAATAAATCTTAACCCACTTAACCTACTTACACCTAATGCATACATAAATACATATATATACATACATAATATATATATACATAATATATAAATATATGTATGTATATATATTTTTTTCTTTTTTTTATATTTTTTTTTTCTTAAAATCTAACTTAAACCTACCTAAAACTATGTAAGCCAGCCATGGCTAAAAAAAAAAAAAACAAAAAAAAAAAAAGGCTGGCCCACCTTGCTTCACATGAAGCTAACTATCACTGGAGGAGTTCGACGACGAAGCATCCTCCCCTTCAAAAAGCCACCAAAATTGTTGGTGCTGCTGAGCAACATCCCTCCTGTCGCGACTCCCTACCGCCCTACTGAACCGGAGACGCTCCGCACTGCCGTGTGCGACGTCTCTATCGTAGTTGAGTCGCCTGTCCGCAACTGTTCGAGCGACGTGGAAGATAAGCGGCACCGCCAATCTGTCCTGGATCAGACCTTTGCTATCTAAATAGAGGAACGCTTCTGGAGGAATAAAGCCGTCAAAGCGAACTCTCTCGTGATACATATAATTGGGGTAGTAAGCCCCGGAGATCAGGTTGTTTGATGAGGCCATTGCTCTTGCAACGTGCCTTCGAGTCAACTTAATGACGAAATTGTCCACTCTTATTAGGTTCGCCCTATTGTATAAGACCTCATTAGGATAGAATTTTATGTACTGAGACTCTGGTGTTCTGTATAGGCGAAGACAAGTCCTAAGACAAGCCCTCTCAAACACCCGAATCTTTTCCAATAAACTTGCTCTCACGTTGAACCACACGGGACATCCAAATACAAGCATGGGCCTGATAAGGGCCATGTAGCAGATTACCTTCACCCTCGCATCGAGTTGGCTGTTATAAAACAGTCTCTTTGTAAGGGCAAAAGCACCTCTAGCTCTGGCCAGAGCAACATCTATATGTTTGTTAAAATACAGAAATTGATCTAACCAGATCCCAAGGTATCTGACTACATTTCGACAAGCAAGTGGCTGCCCTTGCTGTCCCACGATCGAGAACTTTCGCCAATTCTTTCTGGTGTCCCTAGAGGCCCCAGACAAAGGCATCCTAAACAGAATGGTTTCCGACTTCTGAAAGTTGATTTTCAACTTCCAGTTATCGCAATATCGTTTAATTTTGTCGAAGTCACGCTGCAAAAGTATATTAATGACCTCAATCTTTGGACCTGATCTGTACGCGATTATGTCGTCTGCGTACGCTATGGCATGGTGAAGTGAACCCATCAGATCACTCGTGTAAATGTTGAATAGGATCGGCGAATTTACCGCACCTTGTTGCAGACCGTTTTTAATGTTAAATGCTCCAGCAGAAGTCACATCGCCATTCTTCACGATGAACTTTCTACTGGAGAGCATATCAAAAAGAATATACAGCAGTGGTTTACTAATGCCCAACCTGTCCAGCTTGAAAAAGAGTCCCTCTAACCATACGGTATCAAAGGCCTTCTCCAAGTCAATCAGGCAGGCACCAGTGCACTGGTTGATTATCCGGAACTATATGTTTGTCCTCAACCCACTTAGTCAAGACTCTATTGATCACCTTCTCGAACACCTTACTGATGTTTGGAAGAAGACTGATCGAGCGGAGCCGTTTTCTATAGGGTCCACGCTTCTGTGCCACAAAGTACGACTGAGATGATCAAGGTCTTATACAGAGTCGCCCTAATTTTCAGAATAGGGTTTTAGTACTCAATTGCCTTCTAAAGCCGAAAGTAACCGCCATTGGTAGACAAAGTCCTATTAACTATTCCGAAATTAAACTTGTCGATTGTGATATTCTGTCCAATTCGATGTTATTTGTCCTTTCTTGTTGACACCAAATACTTGGTTTAGCCCTCACTCGCAGCTAAATCCATTTTGGCAGCTTCCGTTTGAATATCTCGGGCGGTAAGGTAGCTTAGATATTGCTATCCATACTTCGTTTTGGCCAGGTAGACAGAAGTTTTGGCTATCATCGTCCAAGTTTTTCGCCGTTATACAGTCTGCAGAAAAAGTTTTTCCATATTCTCAGCACCGACTGTAACTTCACTATTAGGTCTCCTTCTTTACGGGTTTTCTTGCCTTAGCATGTTCTTTTTACCTATTTGTAAGGATTCCGTGCGATATTCCTGTAGAACAACCTCTCAAAATCTTCGATCGCGTACTTTTTTTGCTCTTCTTTCTAATTCTGGATGTTCTTCCCATGCTCGTAGAGCTTACGCGCAGATCTAGTCCTTCTTACGCGCCGCTATGTAGGCTTCTTGTTTAGTTGCATGTGTTTACTGCTATTCTTCATCAACTCAAGGATTTCTTATTGGTGGCGTCTCTGATGGAACGTTGGCAGCATTGCCACTGGTCTATGGAACTTGATGCTGGCGGCATAGGAATCGCTGAGAGATTTCGGGATACGCGTTCAGCGAAGATTCTGGCGGTCCCTCGCGATGGCAGCTTTTCGACGTTATATCTCCTCACAGTAGTTCTTTTTTGTTGCGGCGGTTGGGAAATCGCATTCGCAGCATGCCTGTAGCAGGGCATTTTGTATCGCAAAATGATCAATTTGATTCAGCGTTTAATGATCCGGAGACCCTCAAGTGGCCTTGCGTATACTGTGAGGAAAACGTATGCTTGCAATAGTAATACAAGTACTTTGTCCCGCCACTAAGTCAATAAACCTAAGTCCGTTGCCAGACGTTGTGTCGTGTAGGCTATGGCGATCGAATCGCCTAGTATGATTTTAACGTCATACTTCGGACACTGCTCATACGTCTTGTCGAAGAGCTCGTAGAAAAATTCTTTGGTGGCGTCGTCTTTGTCTTCCTTGGGTCATGGGCGCATGTTAGCCTAAAGCGAATTGTCATAATACACAGGCTTAGAGTGCCTGTGTGGGGCCAGTAAGTTAGTATAAGATTGTTAAGTAATTTTAAGCTGGCATTTAAGCATTTTTTGTTAGTATGTAAGAGTTAATGATTACTTAAACAAAAAAATGCTTAAAAATTAGCTTAAATAACTTACAAATAATCTTATTCTAACTTACTGGCCCCATGCGGGCACTCTAAGTTAAACCTAACACTTAAACTATGTCTTTCGACGAATCTTACAGTGTAATTTTATTTTATTTTTACATTTATTAATACTAAAACTAAGAAAATAAATTTTAATCAAAAAAACTTAGTATCTGGACTTTTTTTAAATTTTTTATAAAACTTAAAACTAAAAGCCTACAATCTACCTAAAAATAAATCTTAACCCACTTAACCTACTTACACCTAATGCATACATAAATACATATATATACATACATAATATATATATACATAATATATAAATATATGTATGTATATATATTTTTTTCTTTTTTTTATATTTTTTTTTCTTAAAATCTAACTTAAACCTACCTAAAACTATGTAAGCCAGCCATGGCTAAAAAAAAAAAAAACAAAAAAAAAAAAAGGCTGGCCCACCTTGCTTCACATGAAGCTAACTATCACTGGAGGAGTTCGACGACGAAGCATCCTCCCCTTCAAAAAGCCACCAAAATTGTTGGTGCTGCTGAGCAACATCCCTCCTGTCGCGACTCCCTACCGCCCTACTGAACCGGAGACGCTCCGCACTGCCGTGTGCGACGTCTCTATCGTAGTTGAGTCGCCTGTCCGCAACTGTTCGAGCGACGTGGAAGATAAGCGGCACCGCCAATCTGTCCTGGATCAGACCTTTGCTATCTAAATAGAGGAACGCTTCTGGAGGAATAAAGCCGTCAAAGCGAACTCTCTCGTGATACATATAATTGGGGTAGTAAGCCCCGGAGATCAGGTTGTTTGATGAGGCCATTGCTCTTGCAACGTGCCTTCGAGTCAACTTAATGACGAAATTGTCCACTCTTATTAGGTTCGCCCTATTGTATAAGACCTCATTAGGATAGAATTTTATGTACTGAGACTCTGGTGTTCTGTATAGGCGAAGACAAGTCCTAAGACAAGCCCTCTCAAACACCCGAATCTTTTCCAATAAACTTGCTCTCACGTTGAACCACACGGGACATCCAAATACAAGCATGGGCCTGATAAGGGCCATGTAGCAGATTACCTTCACCCTCGCATCGAGTTGGCTGTTATAAAACAGTCTCTTTGTAAGGGCAAAAGCACCTCTAGCTCTGGCCAGAGCAACATCTATATGTTTGTTAAAATACAGAAATTGATCTAACCAGATCCCAAGGTATCTGACTACATTTCGACAAGCAAGTGGCTGCCCTTGCTGTCCCACGATCGAGAACTTTCGCCAATTCTTTCTGGTGTCCCTAGAGGCCCCAGACAAAGGCATCCTAAACAGAATGGTTTCCGACTTCTGAAAGTTGATTTTCAACTTCCAGTTATCGCAATATCGTTTAATTTTGTCGAAGTCACGCTGCAAAAGTATATTAATGACCTCAATCTTTGGACCTGATCTGTACGCGATTATGTCGTCTGCGTACGCTATGGCATGGTGAAGTGAACCCATCAGATCACTCGTGTAAATGTTGAATAGGATCGGCGAATTTACCGCACCTTGTTGCAGACCGTTTTTAATGTTAAATGCTCCAGCAGAAGTCACATCGCCATTCTTCACGATGAACTTTCTACTGGAGAGCATATCAAAAAGAATATACAGCAGTGGTTTACTAATGCCCAACCTGTCCAGCTTGAAAAAGAGTCCCTCTAACCATACGGTATCAAAGGCCTTCTCCAAGTCAATCAGGCAGGCACCAGTGCACTGGTTGATTATCCGGAACTATATGTTTGTCCTCAACCCACTTAGTCAAGACTCTATTGATCACCTTCTCGAACACCTTACTGATGTTTGGAAGAAGACTGATCGAGCGGAGCCGTTTTCTATAGGGTCCACGCTTCTGTGCCACAAAGTAGACAGAAGTTTTGGCTATCATCGTCCAAGTTTTTCGCCGTTATACAGTCTGCAGAAAAAGTTTTTCCATATTCTCAGCACCGACTGTAACTTCACTATTAGGTCTCCTTCTTTACGGGTTTTCTTGCCTTAGCATGTTCTTTTTACCTATTTGTAAGGATTCCGTGCGATATTCCTGTAGAACAACCTCTCAAAATCTTCGATCGCGTACTTTTTTTGCTCTTCTTTCTAATTCTGGATGTTCTTCCCATGCTCGTAGAGCTTACGCGCAGATCTAGTCCTTCTTACGCGCCGCTATGTAGGCTTCTTGTTTAGTTGCATGTGTTTACTGCTATTCTTCATCAACTCAAGGATTTCTTATTGGTGGCGTCTCTGATGGAACGTTGGCAGCATTGCCACTGGTCTATGGAACTTGATGCTGGCGGCATAGGAATCGCTGAGAGATTTCGGGATACGCGTTCAGCGAAGATTCTGGCGGTCCCTCGCGATGGCAGCTTTTCGACGTTATATCTCCTCACAGTAGTTCTTTTTTGTTGCGGCGGTTGGGAAATCGCATTCGCAGCATGCCTGTAGCAGGGCATTTTGTATCGCAAAATGATCAATTTGATTCAGCGTTTAATGATCCGGAGACCCTCAAGTGGCCTTGCGTATACTGTGAGGAAAACGTATGCTTGCAATAGTAATACAAGTACTTTGTCCCGCCACTAAGTCAATAAACCTAAGTCCGTTGCCAGACGTTGTGTCGTGTAGGCTATGGCGATCGAATCGCCTAGTATGATTTTAACGTCATACTTCGGACACTGCTCATACGTCTTGTCGAAGAGCTCGTAGAAAAATTCTTTGGTGGCGTCGTCTTTGTCTTCCTTGGGTCATGGGCGCATGTTAGCCTAAAGCGAATTGTCATAATACACTCGCTCATGTGTCGGTAGCTTAAAACTTCGCATATGGCAAATACGCATCCGAATATATGCTGTTTCTATCCTTATAGCAATGGCCACAGTATATATAACAGTTTTTCATCATCCGTATGGTAGGCTCAACCTATCGTACTTCCTGGATGACTGTGATATCTGGGTGATAGTGGTCAAAAATCATTGCTAATTGTTGGGTTGTACATTGTCTGATAAGGATCCGAAGGTCGTTATCCTTTAAACATTTGCTAGGGTCGTCAATAGTGAGTCCATTTTTATCCGAGGACATTAGTTGATTCGCCACATATTTTAATCTCCTCCGTATAGGGTTGGAAACCGGGGATGCCCTTGCCATTTTTGCAAGATTGCGTTTCGAATTTC
Organism: Volucella bombylans; assembly: GCA_949129095.1. Classification (NCBI taxonomy): domain Eukaryota; kingdom Metazoa; phylum Arthropoda; class Insecta; order Diptera; family Syrphidae; genus Volucella; species Volucella bombylans. The sequence continues at coordinate 195,699,547 of OX422142.1, forward strand.
GAATTACAACATGAAATTTGCACTGCAGATACCACTACTTGGTTTATGGAGTATACCCTATGGGTAGTGATAGTAAACAATTAATTAACTTAGAATCCTTGAGGTCGGAGATTACAAAGTTAAGGGATACGCAGCACAGTATATCACAGTATACGAATTATACCCTAAAAAATTAATTATCAATGTGACCTTGTACTCTGCACTGGAAGGTATAAGATACCACAAGTCGACCTCAAAAGGCTTATAGCTCTGTCATTTTACTAATCTTGGGTAGAGTTAATTTACTACCTATTCGTACCCTAGCATAGACCAAAATTATGTACGGGACCGGTCTTGGTGTAATAAACGACATACCGCATAGATTGACATTGAAATTTATCTCTTTAATGTTGAAACCTGACGCAGAGCCAATTTTATTTTGGAGCAAGATCATTGGTTTAATGTGGCTAGCAACCGTATATGGACATCAGTGCAGACAATAACGTACTAGAGTATGAGCTGCCTTTCCAAGTTGTTTGAGGTTCCCTTGCAATTGCGCGCGCCACCTTAGTCGTGGTCTTTTTCTACTGCGTTGAAATTGAAGACGCTCTAGGTGCTGCAGCCATTTTAGGCGTATAATGTGCACTTTTCTGACAAGAGAAATGTTGCTGTAAAGGTCGTATCATTCGTCGTTAAATATCCTCCTCCAAACCTTTTCAACGCAAACAGGGCCTAAAAATACTTCGAATAATTTTGCATTTGAAGCGGCCAAGGATATCGTCCTCAGTTGCTATAGTTCACGGTTCTGGATTATAAAGCAGGACTGAGTTGAGAGTCGTGTACAGAGTCTACTTAGTGCTTCTTGATAAGGTCATATTACTCATTCGCCCTCTTAGGCAGAAGAAATACCGATTGGTAAGAGTAACTCTTCGTTTGATTTCTGATGAGATGTCATTATCAAACTTGGGAGCGGAGCCGAGATATAGAACATCCCAGGCTACCTCAAAACTATAGCCGTCTATTATGACATTCTGCCCGATTCGTCGATGTTGTGCGTCCCTTTTTAATTCCAGCATATACTTAGTCTTGCCCTCGTTAATAACTAAACCCTTTTTTGTTGATCGGTCGCTGAGTTGTGCTAATGATGTCAATGTTATTTGCCTCTAGTGTTGATGTCGAAAATGTTACATGACAGCGCGTCACCCTGCCTAATCCTGTTTTGACATCGAAGGTTTCGGAGAGATTGTTTCCTAACTTTACGGAGTAGCGAGTGTTCTTCCTCGTCATTCCGCACAACCTGACGAGTACCAAGGATAGAAATGCCTATGTATAGACCGTCTCTATAGACGCTGTCATAAGTGGACTTAATATCGATTTTTCATAATCTGCCGTGAATACTTGGTCGAATATGGACATACCGAAGTCCAATCCGATCATTGATAAATGGCTGCAGGCTGTCACATACACAAGACGGCAGATAAGGTCTCATATGCAAAGGTTTCTTATGCGTCTATAGTTGCCGCAGTTCCGAGGGTCTCCTTTCCTGTGGAACGGGTAAACAGTGCTAAGATTCCATTCGTCGGCCATACATTCTGCCGGCCACATTTTGGAAATGAGTTGATGAATGTTCTTTATCAACTCATCTCCTGCTGCCTGAAATAGCTCGGTAGGTAGCCGCTAATAGCATATGCAAAGGAACTAGGTGTGATACCAGCTGCTTAAAGTTAGGCATAAAGATTGAAGCAATCGGCAGTGACATGACACAGCATATAAATGACAGAAAAAGTCCTAATCCTGCGGAGACATATTACATGGTTATGCAATCATAAACTGCAGTTATGCTTTTAGATGATACTGGCAAACAGTTGTCCGAGAGTGGATATATTGGCTGCTATGATAATTTGCATCAAAACCAAAATGAGTTAACCAAAACTCTCGAATTCGCATAACGTTCCCAAGTATAAATAAATTCGCTGCAGTGATCTAAGCAGATAGCCTAAAATAATTTAACTTTCTATCTTTCCTCTTAGTAGCTGCTCAAGGTCTTATAAATGGAAACTTAATCGAAGCAAAGAAGGTATTAAATGACCAATTGATATTTGTTACGTATTACATATGGTAAATTGGACAACCTAAGATACATCTTTAGACGCAGAAAACTCAAAAATGTTCACGAGTTTAAAATATCCAATAGAAGGTATAGTGTCAAAGTAAATTTTTATAAAAAAAAAGAAAAAAGGAAAAAATTAAACTGCTAGCAAGTTCTCTCATGCTTACCAAATTTGCTTAATAAAAATGCCACTGTCTTCCTCTTCTCCAAAATGCGATTACCACAGATATGTCAAGAATGTGCAAGTACATCCTTTTAATACACTTGCCGCTGTCTTCTTTTTGCCTTGCATACGTTGATGCATACTTGTATAAAAGTTGGATAGTGACATGAAATGTAAGCATGTTTCAGAAATATGTAGGAGGAATTTTGTGGGTTCCAAAACCCCAAATGACATGACACAAAATCAGGACGCGAAGGAAAAACACTTTTCTAACCCCAAATTTTCAACGCAGTGGTACATGCATTACTTTAAAAAGACTGTGACTCACTTTTTCAATTTTTTGATTGCTCTTGCACTAAAAAAGTTTTCATTTTCAAATTTAATTAAAGTTCCTTTCAGATACAGAATTCCTCAGTTTTAGGTACTGACTTAGGTATAATTGATTAAATAGAACTAGATTTAGTGAGAGTGGAATACTGCAACCTTGATTATGTATTTATCTTAAAACTTACGAGTATATGTATAAATGTGCTTTTAGCTATTTATTACTGAATCATTCCTCTTCAAAATAGAGTTGTTTCCATGCTGTTTGTTTGTTTGGTTTTCAGAGTTCTATTGTATTCTTAACAGCTCACGCGTGATTCGTGACATGTATCAACGTCAAACGTATTCAGCTAGCATTTCAATTTCATCATGGAAGGGCTTACACCCGAACAAGGATTACAAATTATTGAATTTTATTATCAAAATTTGTGCTCTGTGAAAAATGTTTTCCGCGCACTTCGACCGTTTTACGGTCATTCAAAAAATTCAAGCCATAGTGACCAAATGTTGCACCAATTTCATGATATTGGACATCAAGCCACCTACCCGTATGCGTAGAGTGCGTACAGTTGAAAATATTGCTGCAATATCCGCCAATGTTAGTGAAGACCGTGATTTGTCCATTTGTCGCCGTTCGTAGCAATTGGGATTGTGTTACTCTACTACGTGGAAGATTTTACGCAGGGATTTTGGTCTAAAACCTTACAAAATACAGCTCGTGCAAGAACTGAAGCCGAACGACCTGCCAAAGCGTCGAATTTTCGGTGAGTGGGCCTTAGAAATGCTGGAACGAAGCGACGAAGCTCATTTCTGGTTGAATGGGTATATTAATAAACAAAACTGCCGTATTTCTTCCGATGAGCAACCTCAGGCAATACAAGAGCTGCAAATGCACCCCGAAAAATGGACTGTATGTTGCGCTTTATGGTCCGGTGGAATCATGGGCCAGTATTTTTTCAAAGATCAGCGTCAAAACAACGTTAATGTGAACAGCGCCCGCTATCGTTCATTGATTTCGAACTTTTTCTTGCCCAAAATGCACGAGCTGGACTTGTTCGGTATGAGGTTCCATCTGGACGGCGCTATATGCCACTCAATACGCGAATCGATGGACCATTTGAGAAATGAGTTCGGTGAGCAATTTATCTTTCGTTTTGGACCGATGAATTGGTCGTCTAGATCATGCAATTTGGCGCCTTTAGACTTTTTTTATGGGAATACGTCGTCTATGTCGATAAACCAATGTCAATTGTAGTCTTGGGAGGAATTTTATTAGCGACATACCAGCCAATGTGCTCGGAAAAGTGATTCAAAATTGTACTCTCCGTATAGACCACTTCAAACGTAGTCGTGGTCAATATTTACATGAAATAATCTTTAAAAGGTAAATGACAAGCATTGGTTTATCAACCCAAATAAAAAGTGTATACACTAACAAACGCTTAAAAAATGGCCCTTTAAAATATTGGCGTAAATCATTTCCCTAAATTTATTAAAATGTGACTAAATGGAAAAAAATCATACTCAGACACGTACTCGTACTCACCTAAGGCGCAGCAATATCTTAAGAGACTCTCAGTGATGCCAAGGTCTGTGTGGGGATCGAATTTCAACATCTGAAGAATATTGGTGGAGTAAAAGAAAAGTCGGATATACATTCATACGATCACGCATACTAGCGACATATTGATGAAAGGAGAATATTACAAAAATACAGCATCATGGATGCGAACGTTATAAGCCCGCTACTCCATGAACTGCACGACCGAGCTTTGTAATGCTTTCTAGAACATCGGCACATGGCTCATAAATCGGTAAAGTTTATATAATATATAATATGTACTGAAGAAAGTGAATAGCTAAATATCGGAAACAGGATACACAATTTCACTTCGCACGCGAGCCCGTACAAAATATTATTATTGGCCCGGGTCTACCCCGGACAACTTTATTAAGCTTATTAACAAGCCAAACTTAAAACTAGACTTAAAAACTAACAAAGATATACTTAACCTAATGGGGCGAGGAGAAATGGTGGACGGGGGAGATGTTAAGGGAGTGGCATATTGAGCAGCGCTGTTTTTATTTCTTGTTTGCTGCTATTTAGGTCAAAGACTTCGGCGTAGTTGTTCGTTATACGCAACATTCTGGATATGGATTAAAAGTGACCGCAGTTGGTGCGGTGAGTTCGGATCAGGAAGAGTGGGACAGATCTTAGATTACGGGGATTGGGAGTGAATGCAATATTTTGCGTTATTGTCGAGCAGTCGATATTTCCAGTCAGTAACTGGTGGATAAAAAGTACATCAGCGACTTCACGACGTTTTTTTAGGGTATGCATGCTAATTAGTTTTAGCCTATTTTCATAGGGGGGTAATCCATATGGATCGGCCCAAGGTAGACCACGAATCGCAAAACGGATAAACCTGCGTTGGACTGCTTCTATTCTTTGAATGTGGGTTAGTTTATAGGGTGACCAAACTTGGCTGCAATATTCGAGAAGAGGCCTTACAAAAGTAATGTACAGGGACTTTGTAACGTAAGGATTGGAAAATTCTTTTGACCAGCGTTTGATAAAGCCGAGTGAAGAGTTAGCTTTATTTATAATGCTGTCAATATGTGAGTCGAAATTCAATTCTCTATCACAAATTATACCAAGATCCCGTACTTGGGTAGTGGAAGGAATAGGCTCATCGCAGATGAAGTAGTTTCTTGGAGGGGGAGGCAGACGTTTACGGGAATAATTTATCGCTTGGCATTTGCTGACATTAAGCTCCAAAAAGTTTTGCTTGCACCATCAAAAAGTTTTGCTTGCACCATACCGAAAACTTATTCAAGTCATCTTGCAGGCAATGGGAGTCAGAAGGCAATGAGATGACTTTGGAAATTCTCATGTCATCAGCGAAAATAGAAAGATTAGAGTTCGTTAAAATTAAATTTATATCATTAATTGTGAGGATAAAGATGATTGGACCAAGGTGACTACCCTGAGGGACACCAGATGTTGCTTTAATGGGTTCGGATATTGAAGATCTGAAGATGACCCTGTATTCTCGGTTTTCTAAATAGGATTTGGTCCATGCCACAAAATGAGGGGAAAAGCCAAGTTTTTTTAGTTTAAAGATGATAAGTTGGTGAGAAATTTTATCGAATGCCTTGCTGAAATCTGTGGAAATTGAATCGACTTCATCACCGTCTTCTAAAGCATGAAGAGTCCTAGAGACGAACTCTGTTAGGTTAGTGGTCGTTGATTTACCTTTCATGAAGCCGTGCTGATTTGTGCAGATAGTTGGCCTACAGTACGGAAGCAGTTGTTGATAGACTATGCTTTCAAAAAGTTTGGGTATGCAAGAGAGTTTCGCTATGGGCCTATAATTATCGACTTCGGCTTTACTTCCGTTTTTATGAATAGGGATAATGTAAGATTCCTTCCATAGGAAAGGGAAAGTACCTGTTGAGACAGACAAGTTAAATAGGGCAGCAAGAGGAGGACCGATATGGGTAACACACTCTTTTATTACAATAGTCGGAATTCCATCAGGGCCGGACGAGAAATCATCTTTAAGTTTGGTAATGTTTTCAGATACCAAAGTTGTTGTTATATTTAGTGAAATGGCTGACGTCTCAGGATAGTTTCTCATATAGCTAAATTACCTAGGATCGGGTTCAGCTGTTTTCTTAGAAAAGGATTTGTTAAAATGAGAGGCAAATAAATTTGCAATGGTTTTTGGGTCGGCAGAAGATTCACTAAGAAATTTAAGAGTAGATGGGTAGCCGTCTGACTTTCTTTTGGTATTAATAAACTGGTAGAAGCGTTTAGGGTCAGAGACTAAGCTAAAAAAACAAGAGACTCACAAAGTTCAGAAAAACGATTATATACCGATCGATAATTACTGTAGTCGGAATCAGATCGAGTTCTTAAGAATTTGTGCCACAACTTGTTTCTGTTATTACGGAGAGAGCGCAACTCATTGTTGTACCAGGGAGGAGCAGATATGCAGTCCTTTCGGAAGGTATACGGAACCGATTGGGCAAAGCAGGAGAAAATTAACGAATAGAACGTTGATAGGGCAAGATCAATGTTAGTTGTCTCACCAATAAAGTCAAAGTTAATGTTGCTGATGAGGTTTTTAAGTTTGTTAAAGTCGGTTCTACGGAAGTCAAATGAGAATGAATTTTCCGAATCGACACATGTGTTGCCATTTTCATATGAATATATAATTGACAAGGGGGATGAAGGCGGTCTAGGTTAGAAAGAAGATGATCACTCCTATAAACGACACAGTTATCTGAATCGGATGTGAAGACAAGGTCGAGTTGTCTGTTCATTGTGTTGGGTATTCCACTAATCTGATGCAGACTTGAGTTGGTTAGGCAGTCCGCCATCAATATTTCTATTTCAGATGTCGAATTACGAGAGACAAAATGGGACGAATCATCGGAAGGCTCCCATATAAGGTGAGGGAGGTTGAAATCTCCTACTAGAACAATGCAATCTTCAGGTTGTGCATCCTCAGTCAAAAAATCAACTGCGTGAACTACAGGTTGATAAGACTCAATGGGTTGAGATGGGTGAATGTAGCAACAAAGTACGTAAAGACATCGTTTGGGGAGCGTAATGTTGGCGCATACTAACTCAAAGTTTTCAGTGTGGGGAATATCGACAGGAGTTGCGTGAAAGCAGTTCCGGATTGCTAGTAAAACACCGCGGCCATAAGGATTATCAGCTCTTTCAAATCCATCTTTTCGAAAAACGTTGAAATTTGGAGGAAACAGCTTATGGTTTTTAATGTCTGGAATTAGATTTGTTTCAGTAAGAGCAATTAGGTCATAGGGAAACATTTGAGAATTGAGATATACCGAGGAGATTTTAGAGCGCAAACCTCTTACATTTTGGTAGTAAATGGACAGGCATTGTGGACTGGAGGATACAGATTTCAGTTTGTTAGGAACTGTAATAGTTTTCAAAATTTGAACGAGTTCTTTGCAAATGGGAAAGACGTTTGGAGCTGACATGCGAAGACAACGTAGAAAGATCATTATGAACTTCGTCGGAAGAGATGTCGAAACTCTCATGGTAGCGAACGAAAATTGCATTAATTCCGCTGGCTTAATAGGAAGACCTTCTCGTTCAATCGAAACCATTATGTTGGTTTTGGTTATGCCATCAATGTAAACGGAGTTGGGTTTGTCGTGTAAGTAGGCAAGGTAGAGCCGAACATTTTCATAAATGCGGCGGTCTCTCAAACGAGATACTACATAACGACTGTCATCATTCATATCAGAAAATTTTTTAGTGAGTTTGACAGTTGGTGGAAGGAGTGGGTCAAGGTATTTTGGGTGAGAATCGGAGGCACGAGCGGATGATGAAGGGACAGGATGGTCAAGCACCCCGGAACTAGAATCTTGACTAGTGAGGGGGGTTGGATCAGGTGGATTGATAGATGAAGATGAGGAATGGGTGGTTGGGTTTAGTATATGGGAACTAATAAAATTAGGATATTTGTCAGATGGGGCATTGTTAGTTGGAACTTGGGTAGGTGGCGCAGGGGCAAGGTTGAATGAAACTCTGTTTTGAAGCGGCTTTAAAGATTTGGTGAGGGGAGGGAGAGAATTTGGTGTAGCGACTCTGGTGTTCTTTTTAGATGGTGCAAAGGGGGGAAGGAGTGAGGAGAATCTTGGAAAGATATTGGTCTTAAATGACCAGTTTGAGTCGGGATGTTGATGAGATGGGGCAGTATTGTTCGGGCTATGTTTTCTTTTAATTGTAAACTTATTATCTACCATATCCTTCCGTTGGGTGATGACCATCTTTTCCGTTATTGGTATGCCGTCCGATGATTTGAACATCCAATCGTATTTAGTGGGTATACGTATTTCAAAACACTGGCCGTTTTTGCTCTTGACTTTGCCAACTTGTTTACATTTGACGTCTTGTATACCGAATTTACTCCTAAAAAGGGCTTTGATCCAGGACGGGCTTGCGTGACGTGGGGCAGCTTGGAGGAAGAAAGTAGACAGTTCCGGTTTTTTGATCGCTTCAAAATTCATTTTATTTAATTTTTGAATTCTGTTGGTCCATTCGGGGAGAGTCCAGGATGTCCCAAAAGCCCTAATTATTGGCAACGGTCTTGGGTCGGGATTGGTGATCAAAGTTGCATTTATCGTAGAGGGTTGAACGGGAGCTTCGGTGGTAGCGGCTATTGAATGAGTTGGGGCTGAAGTGGTTGAAGGTGATGTATATAGCTCGTCGTGTAAGGATTTGTTACTCGGGCTTACTGCAGATGGAGGCGCATCCGGCTTACTAGAGATGTGCTTTAATTCCTCCAATATCTGCATCGTGGTTGATCTAGTGGATGCAGCTTCCTCACTAAGAAAATTGAGGTCATGTTGGATGGATCCGATGTTTTCGGTATGTTCAGCATGCTTGAGACGTAGAAGAGTTGATTGGTCAGCCAATGTTGACATAATTTTTCCCAACTGAGTTGAAGTTGACTGAATCGCTGGTAATGTGTTTGAGCAGAGAGACTTATCGGAATCTGCTAATTTAATGATTTTAGAGTGCAGGGATTGAACAGCTGATTTTATGGCGGTTATGCTGTTATCGATCGAACAGTTTAGATTGTCATGGCTCTCTGAAATGAGTGTAGTTAAATTGTTACTGCTGAATTGAATTTCGCATTTCAGCTCGGCAATCGAGTCTGCAAGCCCAATTAGTTGCTGGTTATTACATTTTATAGCCAGCATTATATGTGCCAGGGAGATGGTCCGGCACTCTACACAAAAAAAGCTGAATATGCGCTTATACTCTTCGAGATGAGTTTTAGCGTTTCTGCTCAAACCAATGCATATGGGATGGAATTTCTTTCCACATATCCCATTACATGTAACCATTTCCACTGTGTTAGTAGGTAAAGCGCAGTCAGCAAATCCACAGGAAGACATGGTTAAATTATTAGCAAGTAGGTTATTAAGTATTATTATAATTTTTTTTTTTTAAGACACTGTGTTTTGATGACACTGAGAACGAAGTCACTGTGTTTTGATGACACTGAGAAGTTATGGTGGAAGTGAATGGGAACAGGTAATGTGGTTCGAATGGGGTCAAACACGAAACCAAAAAAGAAAAAGTCAAACAGAAAACAATTATTCACAAATTATCGCGGAGCGTAATTAAAACACGTCCGAACTTGACGGTTGGTAAGAAGAATTAATTAATTAATAATTTAAATTAATCTGAACGGGATACTGAGAACTATCTGTTTCTTATGGCGTCAAATGTTCTAAAGAGTTTTATAAATGAATCTACCCGTGTAACCGACTCGATTAAATCTTGCATTGATCATATATTTATGCGCACTCAAAAAAACAATAAGAATATGTTTAATGGTGTTGTGTATGATCTGAAATTAACAGATCATTGTATGATTACACTTTATGTTGATTCCAGTACCAATGCACTAAATTGTTGTAACTCATCTGTAAAAAATAAATATTGCACAGACTCTTTTAAAGGACTGTTCACAATATGAATTTTGGGAACCAGTCTATGATGAACCTAATCCATCAATTGCTTTCGATCTTTTATTGAAATTTTAAAAAAATCACTTCAAAAATTGTACTACTTATTCCCCTCTCATCTTCGGCAGAAATAAATTTTTAAAGCCGTGGATGACACACAATCTCTTGCAGCAGATAAAACGAAAGAACAAACTTGCAAAAAAGTGCAGCAGTCATCCACATAATATAAAACTTAAAAAATACTATGATTCTCTATGCAAATCCGTGCACAAAAATATTGAGGAAACACGTAACAAGTTTTATTCAGATTCGTTTAAACGTGCCAGAGGAAATGTAAGAGATGAATGGAAGGTAGTTGATAGCATTTTGGGGAAAGGTACACAACAAAGGTAGAAAAAAGACGCATATTGTCTTTTTTTAAACAGAAACAATTTTTTTAGTAGTAATCAGTTTGGTTTTAGAAGAGGAATGTCAACCGAAGATTCTATCCTCAGAGTGTGTAGCCAATTGTATGAAGGTATTAACTGCAACAAATCCACTATGGCTCTTTTTGTCGATATGACAAAAGCGTTTGACATGGTTGACCATGACCTGCTTCTAAAAAAATTATACAATTATGATTTTAGAGGAATAATTCACAAATGGTTTACTTCTTATCTAAAAGGTAGGAATCAAGTAACCTGAATACCTTTTTCCTTTGGACTTTTTCTATTTTTTGTTTCTCTTTTTTCTTTTTTTCAAATATGAGTTTTCACCTCATTTATTGTATGGTACAATTGTACTATAATGCAATATACTTTAATTACTCAATTTATTTTAGTTGTTACTACACTTTATTTGTATTAGTTTTGTTGTATTGTATATGTATCACAAATGGTTAATACACTACTAGGACAGGGTGATTCCACTGTTGATTCTAAAATACTAATTGATATTCTGTGTATACAAAAAAGAGGTTTTCATATATGTCATTTGAACGTCCAAAGTATTAGGAATAAAATTGATGATCTTAGATATGTGTTTAATGTTGGGATGGTCGATGTCTTATGTGTTTCAGAAACCTGGTTGGAGTCCGAAATATGTGACAATTTGTTTAATTTAGCATATAGGAGAATCTTTCGTAGTGATAGACAACGTAAGGAAGCGGGGGGTGCTGCAATTTATATAAAAACGTGCTATAAATTTAAAATTCTGAAGAAGTCGACTCCAACTGATCTAATGGAATATTTTTTTTGTAGAGGTGAGAAACAATAGAGAGAAATGTCTGCTTGGCTGCATATACATGGCTCCAGATATAGCAGATTATAAATTTATAAGTGGCTTGCTCGAAGTTTTCGCCTCGCAGTACACTAAAATAGTTATTTGTGGCGATCTTAACCTTAATGTTCTAGGGAACAAAAATAGAGCTTTCAAGGAAATGGTAAATTCACTGCATCTCAACTTTGCAAACCTAAGCCAACCGACGCATTTTGTACCAGATCGCAAACCATCGCTTCTGGATGTTGCTTTAGTATCTGACCCAGATTTAATTTTGCATTATGACCAGATATTTGCACCTGGCTTCTCTCACCATGATGTGATATTCCTGACAGTGGATATATTTCCAGCAGTTGAAACAGAGACAAATTTCAAAACATACCAATATTCTCGAATCAATTTAAAGACCCTTTGTAATGACTATCAGACCTTGGATTGGTCTCCAATTTGTAATAAAAATGACACAATTTCCTTTTTTAATAGCCAAATTAAATATCTTTTTACTAAACATGTGCCTTTGCAAAGTTTCAAAAAGACCAAAATTAAATTACCTTGGCTCACTCAGGAAGTCGTTGAATTGATAAAAGCACGAAATTTGCTATATGCCAGATGTAGACGTTACAAATGTTTGGAAATTTACAGAGAGTTTAAAACCACTCGATATGCTGTAACGCGTCTCTTAAGAAAGAGCAAATCTTCTTTTTTATAAAAACAGACTTGAATCGTGTTCTTCAAGTTCTGACTTTTGGAAAATATTCGCCAGATGGGTCTTATCTCGAAAAATATATCACTTTGCAATAGCATGAATCTGCAAGAACTACGAGTAAATAAGACTTTCGTTTCGACTTGCAGAGAGTCAATGTCATTAGATATTCGTAGCTCTCAAGACCTTACGACCAATTTTGCTTATTCTGATTCAGCTTTTTCTCTTGCTTGTGTAGATGTAGTAGGTTAGGTTAGGTTAGGTAAGAGTGGCTGTTGGAAATACCAACCCACTTAGGCCTATTGGCCCATTGTGATGCCACGTGGATCTGTGATCTTCTTACTACTGGAACCAGTTTGAGCTTTTAATAAAGCGTAGGAGACTGTTAACGTCTATTTTTTCTAGATCGTTTAGGTCGTTGTAGAAGAAAGCTCCTAGGTGAAGCTTCCTTCTCTGAGAGAGAGCTGGGCATGTGCAGAGTAAGTGGGGGATTGTCTCCTCCTCTTCCTCGTCCATGCAGCTTCTACAGAAATCGTTAGTAAAAGCGCCAAGCCTTCTTGCGTGCTTGCCTATGAGGCAGTGTCCGGTAATGACACCTATTATGGCGCTGAGATGTTTCCTATCTAAAAGGATCAGACACTTAGATCGACTCAGATCCAGCCTTGGCCAGATCTGTTTGGTTGCTAGACATGTTTGTCCAGCAGTCCATCTAAGGTCCGTTCTTTTATTGGCATCTAGCTTTAATGTTAGTTTGCACGTAGCGATTGGTATACCTATACTACCTTTGTCCGGTAGGATAGGTAGAGTGGTTCCAATTTTGGCGAGTTCATCGGCTCTGCAGTTCCCTGGAATGTCTCTGTGGCCCGGCACCCAACAGAGGTGAATGTTGAACTGCTCTGCCATCTCCATGAGAGATGATCGGCATTCAAGGGCAGTTTTAGAACACAATGAGACCGAGTCCAGGGACTTGATGGCGGCCTGACTATCCGAAAATATGCGGATATCCTTTGCAGATATCACGTTTTTCTTCAGCCAGGACAGAGCTTCTTTAATCGCCAAAATTTCCGCCTGGAACACGCTACAGTGATTTGGAAGGCGGAAAGAGAGGCTTAGATTTAGCTTATCTGAGAAAACACCGCCACCAACTCCGCTGTCGGTTTTAGATCCATCTGTGTAGAGATGGATTGACTTGTCCTCCATGAAAGCATCCTCCTCCCAGAATGATCTAGAGGGGAAGCTTACATGGAAGTTTTTGTCAAACCAAAGTTCAGGTATGGTGTAATCGATGTTCTCTGTGAGGATTCCTAATGTATTAAGAATGTTGGCGTGGCCAAATGAATTATTTGTCCACTGTTTAGTCGCTTTAAGGCGAATAGCTGCCGTCGCAGCTACTTGCTTGCTAAAAATGTCGAGGGGTGTCAAGTGAAGCAGAATATCTAATGCCGCAGAGGGGGTAGACCGCAAAGCTCCGCTTGTGCATAGACATGCTGTTCTTTGGACTCTGCTTAATTTAATGCGGTTGACTGCATTTTCCAAGGCCGTCCACCAGACAACCACCCCGTAAGTAAGTATCGGTCTTATGACCGAGATGTATAGCCAGTGGGTTATGCGAGGTTGAAGGCCCCATTTGTTCCCAATGGCTTTCTTGCAAGAGAATAAAGCTATTGTAGCTTTATTGACTCTTTCTTGAATGTTAGGTTTCCAGTTTAGTTTCCTGTCAAAAATGAGACCCAGATATTTTGCCGTATCGGAGAAAGCTAAACTGGTACCGTTTATTGAAGCAGGGTCTATGATTGGAATTTTATATTTCCTAGAAAAGAGGACAAGATCAGTTTTATGGCGGTTTATTCCCAATCCACAGCGATCTGCCCAGCAGGTTAATCTGTTAAGATTTACTTGAAGGAGTTCTTTAATGGTATTTAAATGTTTTCCTGAGACGGCTATGGCAACGTCATCCGCATAGGCAATCACTCTGCTACCACCCGCTTCCAGGTATATCAGTAGTTCGTTAACCACTAAGTTCCAGAGAAGGGGGGAGAGGACACCGCCTTGCGGCGTACCCCTACTGACATATCTTTTAGCAGAAGTCTCACCCAGTTTGGAGTTGATTATCCTGCTTGTTAGCATTAGATTAATCAGCTCCCCAAGTGAGCCGTCTACCTGCAGAGTTGACAGCGCAGTCGTGATTGCGGATGTGTTGACGTTGTTAAAGGCGCCCTCTATGTCTAGGAAAGCTACCATTGTGTACTCCTTATATCGTAGGGATCGTTCGTAGGGATGTAGATGTAGTAACTGTTGGAAATATTATATTAGGTGTAAAGTCAAATGCAGTTGGTTCAGATAACGTTGCTCCTAAATTTATAAAAATTATACTTCCTTCTGTCTTGCATCCTATCACTCACATCTGTAATACCATTATAATGACTTCTGTTTTTCCGGAAAACTGGAAAACAGCAAAAGTTCTACCCCTTCCTAAATCGCCAAACAAGAACCCGATAGAATAGCAATTTTACCGTTCTTAAGCAAAGTTTTTGAAATTATAATAAGTCGACAAATAAAAGCACACCTAAACGCTAAGAACATGATATTGAAATACCAATCAGAATTTCGTGCAAATTTTAGTTGTACTTCAGCTATCCTAAAAATCTGCGAAGACTTGCGTGTTGGTTGTGATAATGACAAATTAGGTTTAATAGCATTTTTAGACTTTTCAAAAGCATTTGACTGCGTGAATCATGAATTCTTACTAAAAAAACTTAAATATCAATTTCTGTTTGATAACTCGTTGGTTAAACTGATATCTTCGTACCTATCCAACAGATCTCAGTACGTTTTTCATGATAACAAGCAATCATCATGTCTTCCTGTCCGTTCAGGGGTACCTCCAGGCTCTGTTTTAGGGCCGCTTTTATTCACTTGTTTCGTAAACGATATCTCCAAATGCTTTTCTGATTGCAGCTACCATATATATGGTGACGATGTACAGATATATACACTCTTTTCAAGTGCAAACAATCATCAAACGCTGGAAATGTTCAACCAAGAATTAAATAATGTCTATAAATGGTCACTAAACAACGACCTTATGCTAAATCCAATCAAAACAAAGGCTATGTTAATAAATGCCGGACGACGTACAGAGTTTATACCTCCATTATTTCTGAACCATTCCCCAATAGAATACGTTGACCACATTAAGAATCTCGGAGTCTATTTGAGTAGCAATATGAATTGGAACGTCCATATAAATAAAATTGTTTCAAAAACTACCTTCCAACCAATACTAAACTAAAACTTGTAAAGGCCGATTATTCTCTATGGCTGTGAAATATTCGCAAATATGGACCACGATTCTGGCAAAAAATTAACTGTCGCATACAATGCCTGCGCGAGATACATTTTTAATGTAAAAAGATATGATCACATTTCTGCATATAGCAAGCAAATCGTCGGCTGTTCCTTGATTGGCCTTTTAAAATATCGTTCAATATTATTTTTGCATAAAATTCTAGCAAAGAAAACCCCAGAATATCTATTCGAGATTGTAAACTTTCCGAGAAATAAAAGAACTTTACAGCTGGTAGCACCTAGGTGCAAATATTTAAATACATCTCGGCAATTGTTTGTACATTCAATTCAACTTTGGAATCGTTTGCCCTTAGCCATCAAGCGCATGAGTAACACAAGTTCTTTCAGTAAAGAAGTTTTTAAATATTGTGCTGAAAACTTCTAGTAAAATTCTCCTGTGTATCCTAATTTCCTAAACTCCCAAATTTTTATCCCCCTCATCATAAAATCTTCTTTTTAATTTTTCTATCTTATTATATTCTCTATATTTCTTTTTTATCTTTCCTTCTCTATCCATTTCTTAATTTATATTTGTTAATAGTTTCTTATTGTTCATTTCTTTTCTCTTTTTTAATTTTAATTTAAAATATTGTTAAAGCTTGTTCCATTTTTTCAAAAGATGTTATTAAATCTTATGTGAACAATGAATTATAAATAAATAAATTTGTAATTTTGTAAATTTGTAAATCAAGTACTCGTAAATGAAAACGAGAGCTTTAGTGATATTAAAAAATGGTGTACCACAGAGTTCAGTTCTTGGTCCTGTGCTCTTTTTGATATGCATTAACTCTCTCTTCGCACTAAATCTAAATGGAGTATCTACTGCATTTGCAGACGACATAGCCTTTACATACCAAATTGATACAAGATACGAAAATATTGCAACGACCTCGGAAGATCTAGAAATATTGAGACTTTGGTTTGCGGATCATAAACTGATTCTTAGCGAGAATACAAAACTGTTTTAAATGATTTTAATTTATGCTTTCATGCTTATGATTGTAATAAATTCTGTTTACTTGTTCATAGTTGTGGAAAAAGTAATTATATTTATTTGTCTAATCCTCGTTTTAACATCCTCACATTTACTGGGATTAATAACTCACCTCGATCTGAAATGTCGATGTTAAGATCGAGGTTATCTTCATTATTTTGATGTGAACAAAGTAGAGGTGATGTTGCTTTTTGTTCTTGGATCTTTGCTTGTTGTTCTTGGACCTTTGCTTGTTGTTCTTGCTTCTTTGCTTGTTGTTCTTGGATTTTGATTGCTGCTGATGCTATGATTTAATTTTTCAAATGCCAAGCCCGTTTTCCTTATGAAATCTCTACCTAAAATAGGAGGATATGTCATTAAGAAATTCTGTACAATTAATAATTTAATATGGATAATTAAACTTTTGTACTCTATCTTGGTGCTGATACTTCCAGTCGCCTCCAATGGACTATTCTTTACTCCCGAGTATTTGTGTTTGGGTTTCTTCATTCTTGATAGCAAATAGGACGGCAGAAATCGTTCTTGAAAGAAACTGATAGGACTTCCAGAACCCAAAAGCGACAGAAGCGTAACTGTAGCTTCCATTTGATCGCTGGTCCACATACTCGTACATCGAACATTGTGTTCGAAATCATTATCGTCTTTTGCTCTTGCTGTTGAGGTGTAGTTGACATAAACCATTTCATTGCATTACAGTGCCATTACAGGGGTTTTGCTTTCGCATCTTGTTGAAATATGGCCAGGTTGCCCGCACCTGTAATCTTGAATTTGGTTGTTTAGACAACTCCGGGCTGTCGACAAATGCTTTTGATTTGCTTGCTTGAATTAGGAATACCTTTTATTATATTTTCTATAAGATCCTCCTCTTCAATATTGCAATCTCCTGCATTTGCAGAACATATTTTTGCATTGATTCTTCGCGATGTTTTCTTCTTGCACGAAGCTTGTTGTACACGTCGAACATTGTTACTACTTTCAGGAACTCACTTTCTAATGCACTTTTTTTCTGTATCCAAATTCGGACATTTACCGTTCGAATAAATAAAGCGTCTTGGCATAAATGAACTTGTTCCGAGCACTCCGCCTGTTGTTTGACACTTTAAGAGTTTTAAAATGTACTTGAGTATCGAAACTGTAGCGGACTCCAAGAAATTCACCCACTCTTCGGACATTGTCAAGGACACTCCTATCGAAATTAATTTCCAGAATATAAGAAAGAAAAACCCGCGGTCTTGTCGCAAACATGAACTCGCACTATACAGTCGTTCTAACTAGGAGATTTGCAAAAAAACGTTTGATTCACGCTTTGAATCCCACTTCTGAAAATTATAGGGGGAAATGTAGCGGCAACAATAATTAAAAAAATAATATTATTGACGAACACAAATTTTTTTTAATGATGTACTGCTAATTACATCATTACATCAGATTTTGAGAGTTCAGGTCAATCACTTTGTCAGATGGTCGGCTATTTTCCGGGAGATAATTGCAGCTAGCAGAAATATTACAATATGTATTACAGTGTGTTGCGAAGGATAATTATTCTTCTACATACGTCTTCTCAATAATCATAGACGATTATTTAGTTTCGATGGAAGAAGAACCGTAGGACAAGTCTTTTTAACGTGCACCAAAAATATCTTGTAGGCTCAAACATGTCATGAAATGTTCGGATAGCTGCATAAAAAGAACAGAATTCCTGAACAGGAATCTTTGGGATTGCAACAGACGCACCATAAAAGGGTCAATGAAAGTGTCAGAAATGCGTGTTGGATTGTTAATGCATGACTGCAAAGCATACGATTATGGCAACAAATAGTTGTCAACTAGAATAGAATATTGCAAAATATTTATGTCATTTGTTCGCGCAAGAATTAGCAAATGTACTTTTAGTTATTCTGTTACATTATTGCAATACTATAGCTTTAAGTTTGAACATGAAAAGTAAGATGTCGCTCTAAAATTCTCCAAATTTACCATACTCAATTGCATTCTGTTTAGTTTTTACTCATTATCATTTCAATATCCGCCTCTTCTGTTATCAACCTTCAACGAGGTAAGACCTCCTAAAGAAATAAAGCAAGCTTTTAACGCAAAATAAACCACGTTTTTATTTCTTCGACATACTCGTAATCACCTTCGTTGGAGAACGTCCTACCAGCGCTCAAAGTGCGTATTTCACACGCAATCGCACACATTAGATGACTCACTCCATAAGACATTTTCTGAATCATCGTAAAACACGTTAACTGGAATAGATGGCTCATTGAATTTACATATATATGTACATATAAAGGGTGTGTCTTTAAGAGGCTTGGCTTTTAAACTGGCAACACTGTTTCTACAGACTGTCAATTTGACAGTTTGCGATTAACGCCAGAAAAACGCCTGCAAATTGTGCAAACTTATTTTGAAAACCAAGGTTCGGTTCGCCAAACTTATCGTGCGCTACGTCCATTTTACGGTCCACATAATCGTCCATCTGAGCAAGTTATTCGGAACACGATGAATCGTTTTCGCATAACGTACACTTTAGTCGATAATAAGCATCTCCAAAGACGATAAACAGTGCGAACAGAAGAAGTTATTGCCGTTGTGGAGCGCAGTGTTGAGAAGAATCTGAATGAGTCGATTCACCATCGTGCACAGCAATTGGAGCTAGCCCATTCACTTTGTAGAAGATTTTACGGAAAGATCTTGGCTTGAAAGCTTATAAAATCCAGCTCGTGCAAGAGTTAAAACCGCGTGACCATTATACGCGCCGTAGGTTCGATGAATGGGCCGAAAACATGATTCAGCTTGATCCTCTTTTTCAACGCAAAACTTTGTTCTCCGATAAGGCCCATTTTTGTTTAAATGGATATGTAAACAAGTAAAATTGCCGAAATTGGAATTTGCAGTGGAGAAAACCCAGAAACTTTTGTCGAGACGCTCTTACACCTATTAAAACCCACTGTTCGGTGTGCTCTATGGGATGGTGGAATCATCGAGCCATATTTCTTTAAGGACGATGCCGGCCAGAATGTTACCGTCAATGCAGAGCGTTATTGAAACATGATTTCTAACTTCTTCGTTGCTCAGTTGAATGGCATTGACAGAGCTTTGGTTTCAACAAGATGTTGCATGCTGTGCATGCCGCACGACACGCGACACCATCAATTTATTGCAGGAATCATTTGCTGAGCGCATAATTTCTCATAATGGACCTGTGATATTACGCTTTTAGATTACTTTTTTTGGGGTTATGTGAAGTCGCTAGTCTATGCCGATAAACCAGAGACCTTGGACGATTTGGAAGTCAACATTCGCCGTGTTATTGCTGATATATGGCCCCAGGTGCTCGATAAAGTTTGTCAAAAATTGGACTTAAGATTGCGCTTCATTCCAGCTAGCCGTGGGGCGCATATGCCCGATATCATATTTAAACACTAATGGCATAAAATTATCTATTAAATAAAGCTCATCATAGACACTGACATTAGCTTCAAGTGTTTTATTTCATATTAAATTTGTATACCTCTAAAAAAACACTATTTACAAATAAATGTTAATTTTTTATTATATTGTATCTTTACTTTGATTCTTAAGACATCACAACTGTGCAAATTATACCGGTAAGTTAAAATACTGCCAGCATCTTTTATAAAAGCGCCAACGCCGCCAGCTGCATATATATTATTACAACAGGGATCAAAAACGACTTCTCTGCCTCACACATCCATATTTCTCACAAAAATATTAAATGCGGCTTATCCACAAAAGAATTTAAGTACCCAAGAAAGTTGTCAACATTTTTACGCACCGCACACTCCTTCTAGATATCTTTGTGAGTAATCAGAAATTAATTTTGGTTGAAAAGGAAATCACGGAATCAACTTCTACGCAATTGACAGAGGGAATAGTGGGAATACTCAAAGGATTTACTTCTGGGTCTTGCTATTAATTAGATGCATCCGGATCCGAATTAATAACAACGTTGCGATATCGACGATAGTGAATAATTGTGCGTTAGCCCATAGCTTTCGCTAATGTATTTCATTAGGGACTTTCACATAGCACTTCAAAATTCATGGAATCTGTAAGGCAGGATTGTAATTTCGTTACGACTATTATTATAGTCTGGCACGAGTTCATACATTACTTTACGACAAGGACTCTCTGAACCATTGCCCTTCACATAATTGGCTACAATGATTTGACTAACAAGGAAATTCTCCTCAGCTCTAATTTTCAAATTTAATAACTGAAAGTAAGCAATTCCAAGTACAGATCCTTTAAGACCACATTAAAGGCACCTGTCCTGTCCAGATTTGAAAGCAGATGATTTCATTAGTACATCACATTTTCGATGACAATTATTCCAAGGATTTCAGAAGCAGTAGTAGCTTAATCCAAATAATATAATTGCAAACTATGCCGTACACATTTGTCACTTTCCCCAATGAAGAGGAAACTAGGCTTCAAAGCAAATAACCTCACTATGTTGGATTATTTGCAAAGAATCTCCTTCTGCATGTGTGTTGAACATCTGCCATGGATGTGTCCACATGGAGTGACAAATAATAACGCCATTCAGTTGCATTGCATGGGAGTTAGTATTATGCAGCTTTCCACTTTGCATAACAACAGACCACCAATGACTGCCACCACAATCACCATTACCGCCATTGGAAGGCAACCCACGTTCACCTCATTGCGTTCTCATTTCCTCTTATAGTCCTAGTGCACGACGATATCGATCTTAATTGCACAATTAACCTCAAGAGGTGAATGTTTGTTTGTATGATACCTATGAACATGTAGGTATGTATATATGTGTTACTGTGCAAAATTCTACACATTGCCGTGTGTAGGAAATGTCGGAAACATTTGTCCTTTAGGGCTATGCTAACGAGAAACAGTTTATATGCGATAACCACAGCAGTGTCCATTTGACATTGTTAGTGGTGTCACTTAAACACGTGAAGGTATCCTGTATTCGAACGTTGAAACTACGAATTTAGTTAGAGTATAGGCGAATTTGAATTCGAATTTGGTAAGATCGAAATGGTAACTGAAGCTGCCAGAGAAGTCAAGAGCATTTTTTAGAGATACCTGGGATAGTTGAAAATAATGAACTTTAGCTCGAGAAGAGGACAACTGTACTTCGTTGCATTCGGATGATCTTATATCCATTCATGGGATCTCAAATTTTGTCATAGTAAAATGAAGAAAAATAAAAAGTATAGTGCGTAGCATTTCTTGAATCCAGATAGTGCATACGTTCATGGTCAAGTAATTGTTTTATCCTTTCGTTTACTATATCTACGATACATATGTACTCGTCCATATAAAAGTATAAAGTATTTGTTATCATTAATGACACATTTGGACTGAAGAACAATGCAGGTTTTTTTTTTCGAAAACTGCGAGAAGGAGATTTTTCATTCGAAACAGAAGCGATTAGAAGGCCTAAGTAGCGACGATCTCAGAGAAATTACGGAAGCAGATCCAAGCATAATTATGCGGTGCTTACCTTTAACATTGGGAGTATCTACAATAACAATAAGGTATCTTATGAGATGACGCCAGCCTACATTTGACGATGTCAAAAAGTATACACAGTCCTCATTAATTGTAGGCAAATGGAACCATTTATGCACTGAGCTGTAGCTAATGAGGAAAGTTGGATGCTCTATGATAACCGTCGGATTTCTGGGTAGTGACTGAATGCAGACGTGTTCTCAGGGCGGGTCCCCCTTCACTTTGAGAATGGCATGGTGACAGTATGATTGACTTGTGACTTCACCCTAAATGGATGAAACCATCTATGTAGCAGAAAAATTTGGTGTAACGCATGCGAAACTGCCCAAAAAAAGGCAGCATTGGATAATTGGAAGAGACATCGCTCGACCAACATATATTACAGGATATGGTCCGCAACCTCAGTGACTTAAGCTATAAAATGCCACCTGATGTGCCGTATTCACTCGACTATTCATCTACTGAATATAAGCTTCTATCGGGTTTGGACAGTCATCTACAAAACACGTAGGTGAGGAAAACTGGAAGCCCTTTGAAGGATTCTTAAACAATTCGTATTTTCATAAAAAAAAATTTTCGTTTCTAACCAAGTAACCAAGTAAATGAGCATCACTAACAAAAGTTTCATGTATCACCCCGGTACTTAGATTTACATTTTTGCATTGCTTATTTTACATACTCGTATCTATGTTTGTTTCGACTTTACAAGGATTCTTCGTCTGTTGTGAGATGCAGCGTCCCCCAAAAAGGTTTCATGCAGGGATGACCAGTTAGCGAGGTTTTCCAATTGTTATGTTTCAGTAGCTGTCAAGTTATTAATGACATCCAGCTGTCGAAATATTCAGTAAGGTTTTCCACTTCAGCATGCATCGTTTTATACATGCCGAACGCGCGGAAGTTGTACCAGAAATGTCAATCCGGCGCTGATCAGCTGAATTTGGCATCGCCAGAGAGTCAACCCGGATTATTTTGTGGTTGTACATGGGCATACATCCGTATAAGATAGTGCTGATACAAGAATTGAAGCCGGACGGCCATAGACAACACCGTGAGTTCGCTAATTGGGCGCTGGAAATGTTGGTCCGAGATCCGGATTTTGGCCAAAAAATCATGTACGTGAACGAGGCCCATTTTTAGCTTAGCGGCCAAGTCAACAAGCAAAATTGCCATTATTGGAGCCAATACATCAGCCAATCATCAATACATCCTCAATGATTGACTGTTTGGTGCGGTTTATTGCATGACGGCATCATCGGACCTTATTTCTTTCGAAATGAGGAAGGAGACATCGTTACCGTCAATGGTCTAAGGTATAGAGCGATGTTAACCGACTTTCTGAGGTCAAAGCTCAACAACATCGATATATCCAACAAGACGGCGCTACATGTGATACAAGCGACGCAACGCTCGAAGTTGTGTAGGGAAATTTGTCGACTGGGTTATCTCACAATTATCTCATGAATTGGCCGCTGCGATCATGCGATTTGACACCACTCGATTATTTTCTCTGGGGCTACGTCAAGTCCTTAGTCAAGGTTAGTAAGCCAACCACTTTAGATGAATCGAGGCCAACATTCGACACGAAATTGTTGGAATAACACAGCTTATATTGGACCGATTCACCAAAAATTGGACCGACCGCTTGAAGCACCGCCAGCGAATCCGAGACAACCATTTGAATGATGTGCTATTCTACACATAATGGCATGAGTGTAGCTTCAAGACGAAGCCAAAATCGTTTTATGTCTCACACCGTTGTTGTTTTATTTAATTTTTCTTCCTATCATTATAAACGACAAAGATGAGGTTTATTGAACGTGTGCGATATTAACGTGTTAGCAACATCTCCTGTTCTAAACTGTTCAGGCGACGATGTGGAAGATAAGTGGCACAATTTATTTACCCTCGAATAGCCTTCTTTTAATTCTAGAGGAACAAAGTTGTAAAAGTGCACTGGTTCGTGGTACATACGAGTATGTATGTATGATTAGGGTTGTTCGCCGAGATAATTGCTTTTGCAATGTGCCTTCAAGACAACTTAATTACGAAATTGCCAATTTCTTAATAGGATCACTATATCATACAAAAATTCATCAGAGTAGAATTGTGTTACTCGGATTCTGGTGTGCTATTCAACCGAAGACAAAGCCTTAACCAAGCCTTCTCAAATAAGCCTACCCTGACGGGATATCCACGGTACTTTTGACTGTGGACAGGCAACACCTGCATGCTTGTTAAAATAGAGATATTGATCTAATAGGATCCTAAGGAATCCGATTACTTTTCGACAAACTTTTCTAGGTATCTATAAAGATCTCAATCAAACGATTTCTTAAGAAATTGTTTCCCATTTCTGAAAGGGAATCTTCAATTTTCAGTCATCGCAATATCACATTTTCGAAGCCACTTTGTAAGAGTAACGAGTATCTGTATTTAATCTGTCAGTGATAAAGGTGCCTGCGTACGCATTGTCATGGTATTCGATTATATTCGATTCTTCTCTCTTCTCTCTGACATCGATTGTCAAAGCATATCATGCTAGAAATAAAAAGGTGTACGCGTTCTTTGTCGATTTCAAAGCAGCGTTTGATTTGGTAAATCGGAATGCGCTAATATACAAACTTTCACAGCTAGGTGTCTCAACCAGGTTTCTACATGTTATCAAAAATATGTACAATGACACAGAAGCCAGCGTGTGGGATGGTTCACGTTTCTCTGAATGGTTTAGAACTGATTCAGGTATCAAACAGGGATGTCCGCTTAGCGCAATTTTATTTGCACTTTTTATAAACGACATTGTAAACCACCTGCCTGGAGGAATTAGAATGGCAGGAATCCAAATCAATGTGTTGCTATAAGCTGACGACTTGGTTATATTACCAGAATCGAAAGACAATTTACAATTGATGATAAACCGGCTGTCTACATACTGTGAAAAGTGGGGACTTGAAATCAACACTGAAAAATCAAAAATTATGATTTTCTCGCGTTCCAATCGAACTGAAGTCGGAAGCAATTGGGTGTACAATGGAAGGCATTTGGAAGTGACAAATGAATATAGGTATCTTGGGGTGAACCTTAACCCAAGGCTAAATTTTAGTAAGCACCTTGCCGAAAAAGCCAAGGCCTCTCAAAGTCTTATAAACTTAACATGGAGAAAGATTTTTACAAGCAGCCGTAAACATTTGTCTACCAAATATCAAATCTTCAATTCAGTTGTGAAGTCAACTCTGTGCTATGCAGCTCAAGTTTGGGGAATGGAAGAGTATGAGGTAACTGAGAAACTTCAGAGGAACTTCATCAGAAAAATTTTCAATCTACCAATCAACACACCGAATTATGCGATTTATTTAGAAACCGGCTTGCCAAAGATATTTACCAGCACCCTGAAACTACAAGCTGATTATCTACTTAAAGTCTTAGGTTTTCGAGATGAACGTTTGAGTAAAAAGATGCTGCTATACGAAGTTAGGAACAAGGACTGGTGGTTTAATAAATGGCAACAGATCGCCACTTCTTTTGGCGAAGATATAGAAATTGATCCAAACAACATTCTTGGTGTAAAGGAAAAGCTTTATAGAATTATTCAGCTGAATGAAGACTCGGTTCGAAATCTGCTTGTAGAAACAGCTACTGAATCTGAAAGCCGAATATTATACAGTCAGTTGAAATTTAATCTGTGTAACAATAATTATTTTCAAAATTCTCTAAGTCCCAAAGATATTTCTCTAATATTTAAAGCAAGATGCGAATTATTATGCCTCAACGGAAGACCTTACAATGGGAGTTACAACCAGTTTTGCACACTATGCAACACAAGATCCAAAGAAGACTGCTTCCACTTTATAAGTATCTGTCCAATTTTTCGACAAGAGAGATTTGCGTATTTTGGAAAATTCTCTCTCTCAATGCAGGAGACAATACAAATATTGGATGGACCAGATTGGATAAAACTTGCCAATTATCTAAAGGAAACTTGCAGATTTAGGAAACTAATCATGACTGAATATGATTGATCTACGATAAAAAAAAAATAATAAACAAAAATATTAAATGAAAACTGAAAATTAAAATAATAAAGTATATTTAAAATCAATAGAAGAAATTAAAGTTGTTAGTCGAGCTGACGGCAATGCCAAAGCGTTTATATTCATAAATAGTTAATGTAAATGTATGTTAAAAATTGTAAATAAATGAATGGATTACTTACTTACTTACTTACTTATTCGATTCGATTTTTTAAAAGTTCTTCATTACTGTACCGGTGAGCATAATACCTAGAATAAAAAGCAGTGGCTCACTCATATTCAGCTTAAAAAATGATATCTCTAGCCATACAGCGTGATTCGTGCATTTTCTCTTGTTTTTTTTCGATTGAGAATCAAAAACTAGTTTAGGGAGCTATCTGAGATAGTACGCATCGCTTTGAAACCGAATTGGAAACTAAGTCTTCAACATACATAGTGAGCGCTCTATTGATAACCTTTTCTGCCGAATTGGACACGCTCATATAAATTTTGGGAATGATATGCATGACCGCTGTCTTCGAACGCGCTGTGTAATGGGCAAGATTAATTTTTAAACACAGCTATGCAAATGTCCACCGCTTCTAGTGGGGGATGTCGAAGCACAATGTTCAGTATTCAATTGGTTCCGCTGATTTGTGTCTTCTCAGTGGTTGAAAGATCGTATGGATCTTTTCATTCGAAATGAACGGTGGTAGCTCCCTTTCTTTGGTGATGACATTATTTGTCATACTTCCATCCTTGAACTCAGTGAAACTTGTGTTCTTCAGTCACCAGTTCTCCATATCAATTTGAATGTAGAAATTGTGTAAAGGCACTAGTTTCTCCAGGTCGTGATTCACGTAAATGAGACCATTTACATTGTACACTGTCTGAAATGCCGCTCCTATGGTCTTTATCTTCTCCTGAGGACCTTCGATCCAACATCGATAGCTATTCCTGGACCTATCTGCTGTTAGTATTATTTGTTCAATGTTTGTTCTTCGGGTGATCGTATGACACAGAAATATTTTATTTATCTGCAGCTCTAATTTTATTGCTCCAATACAAACTTACAAGAGCTCTGTTTTATTAATATTTGAAGGCTTTTTGTGGACGACATCAATTCTATGACCTCGAAGTTATGTCGGTCAGTAAACTGCCTATACAAAGTGGAAGGCGTCATCATTGTCATCCCTTTCCAATTGTAAGCTTTTTCTAATGAACCTCACCATACCGTCCCTTTTTGTAGAGTAAGGAAGTTTTTTCTTTCTATATTCTACCTTCTGTGCCTAATCTTGTATGTTTTGGTAAACTAAGATCTGCTTATCAAAAACTTGGTGCTTGGTCTTTGAGCAACTTTCACAGGTTGGCTCTCCTTTGAATCCTTACTAATGAATTTGCATTCAACTTAATGACAACAGCATCAGATTTGTGTACAGTGCTACCCCTACTAACCATTGTTTGGCGCAAGCAATTTGGACAGTAACGATTGGCATTTGACTGAGTATAGGTAGCAGTTTACTACTATGTTCAACTTTTGCTCTTAAGACAGAAAGCCGATTTTGTCAGACTTGCGACTCGTTCCGCACTTAGACATCGAGGTTGTATTTCCCGATTTGAGGCATTGTAAAATATTTTCACACCTCTTTGATATTTCCCAGTTTACAACCTGGTCCTCGTATTCCAGGAAGCGCCTTAGACCGACCAGTTTGCAGTTGGAACTAGGCAGAACTAGGAGAGGAACATATGTATTCGCGGAAGTCTCTATATAAATAAAGCGATAGTGAATCAACTCAATGTCAAGCCCATAAGTATCACAGGAGCAATGCAGAGGAAATAAGTGTTACATATTTCAAAGGCTATTAAGAATAAGGTTGCACTAGAACCCTGTTTAACTTTATTTTCCCGTTTAGTTAAAAGTTGCAATGAAGACAAGCCAAATTCAACCCAAATTCAATTTTTCTTTCGGCGTCCAATTTCCCTTTAGGAAGTATCACCATTCGTATTCTAATTGTTCGACAGGACATACTCGTAATATAATTTCCTTTTGGTTGACTCTTTTTTCCCTTCTCACATTAAAGAGTGGTGATTGAAAATGTCAAATATTTTGTTGTAACTTCCCTTAGCAATAATTTTCTTGTGGTAGTTCACACCATGCAATATGTTGAGGCAAAGGGTCGCGCAAAGTATTTGCATGAAGCCACAGACGAAATTATGCAAATTTTTGCATACAAATTCTGCACAGGTGTGATCACATGCAGGCATTTGCCGCAAACTATTGCTTGTATGTATATACAAGAAACTGTAAAGGCAGTTTCGAGTATTTCAGGGTATCTTAGGGTTCAGGAAAAATGCAAAAGTAACAGTATGTTGACGCACTTAAGCAAAATATCGTTCAAACCAGATCTGAAAGGAACCTGCAGTTTCATAAGCAATGGGGTTAGTTAGATATAAATTTTACAACCTTCTTAAGTGGTGAAAAGTGTGAACTAAAATACAAAAAAAATTGTTAGAATGTGCTAATTGACTAAAGTAGCTTGAAAAGCGGCATGCAATATAAAAATGAACACAATTGGTGCAGATTTCAGCCAATGTTTTCAATAATTTGAAATACTTCACATTGAAAATTGTAGTTCGACAAACCGACAAACCGATAAACCGACAAACTACAAATAACATAAATCTGGTTCGTGAGACTTAAGTACCCCGGAACGGCATTTTCAGTAAGTGCTTCTCTAAACCTTTTAATCAGTTTGAAAGTATTTGTGAAGGAGAGCTTCGCTTTTTTATTTTTTTTCCTATAATTACCGCGCACTCAAGGGGTTATTAGTGCCCCTCAAATGTTTACACACAGCTCTTGCGGTATCGATGTACGTTGGTGTTACATATTTGCAAATTACAATGACCAGAAAATAGAGAGCTCGGCAAAGCATTCCGTAAGCGAGTTGTACGGCTTAGGAAAGAATCAAGGTATTTTAGCAGCAAGCAGATTGGCTTAGTCCAAAGACCTGACAATTGGAATCTCATTGTAAATTAGGTTTGGGTTGGAGGATGAGGCAGAGTTTGTTATATTTTTGACCAACTACCAAGAATTTTTAATACCTTCCTCTTTGCGCTCATCGTTGTTTGTGCTTCTGTAGATTTACTTAAAAATTGCAGATGTAGTTAGCTTCCTATCAAGTGATGGTATATACATATAGGATTCATAAATATATCATAGGTCCCATATTTAGGTCACAAGATCGTTAACAAGTCCTACAACTTTACACATCACTGATCGTACATCAGTGAACATTGTACTAATTCGAAGAACACACGTTTGGAGTTCAGCTGTAATAAACATTTGTAATGTAAAATGCAGAAAGAAGTGATTATAGGCGTCACGATTTATTCTATCAAATCCTATGCTGCTTGATACGCAAATCTAGATAAAGCGTTACAGCAATGTCGCACCAAAAGGCGAAGTTGAGTCAGTACAGCGCTATTAAGGTGGGTTTAGGAAAATAATATAATTTCCGAAAATGAATTTGGTTTTAGGCATGATGGCGAGGCATGACACTATTCACGCTGCGTCAAAGCTGGTCTCCGACATATAATGGAATAAATGCAAGAACCAGTGTACGGTTGCCTGCCTGGTTGACTTTGAGAAGGCCTTTGACATAGTACGGTTAGAGGGACCAGGATGGGCATGCCGAAACCTCTGCTATATATGATTTACGACATGCTTATGGGAAAGAAGTTCGTTGTTAAATGCAACAACGTCATTTCGAGCAAGATCTTTGACATTAAAAACGGCTTACAACAGGGGGCTGTGATTTCTCCGATACTGTTTAAAATGTACACAAGTGATCTAGTGTCTTTGACAAGAACTCTCTGCTTCGTTCAATTCATTCTCGTTGGAAAGCAACAAAATCGAGCACTTGCTTACGTGACGTTGGAATACCATCTGACAGCCGAATTTACGTAAACGAAAGCTTAACGTCATGTAACCATTTAATTTTTCGAAAAGCTCTTCAACTCAAACGAGCTAAAAAACTTTTGAGTGCTTATACTCGAAACGGAAAAGTTTGCGTACGTAGAAAATCAGCAACTGCAGCAGACAAATCGCTTTTAATCAATTCCATTGAAATCTTAAATTCCATTGCCGATGAAGATGATGATCATGGAGGAGAATCTGGAGGAGATCAATATTTGTCTTTCTGTCTTCTTTTTTCTTGAATTTTCTTTTCTATTTATTACTTTGAATTTGCTTGAATTTTTTCTTAACTTTTGTCTTTTATCTGAATTTCGTCTCTGTCGTTGGTGTGGAATCATTCTTTTGAAGAGTTGTAAGGCTAATTTTATGTTTTATGAAAATGACTAGCAATAGTATTAATAGTAATGCTCCACTAGCCTATTATGGAGGCGAAAAACTGCGAGTTATGCTTCAAGTTTTGTGCAAACAATGTGATGGCCTAAAGGTTTGTCATATAAATGCTCAAAGCTTGCATGCAAAAATTGATGAATTTAGGGATGTGTTTGTGGGGTCTAATATAGATGTTATATGTGTTTCTGAAACCTGGTTTCAAACTGAGATGAAAGATGTTGTATACAGTTTATCTGGTTACAAATTAATGCGTGCAGATAGATGTAATCGTGTAGGTGGTGGTACAGCAATTTATATTCGAGAAAGCATACATTTTAAATTAGTTGTAAAATCAGACGCGTCATCTTTGTTTGAATATTGTTTCATTGATATTCCAAACGGATCCAGCAGTTCTTTGCTTGGAGTTATTTATCGTCCCAATAAACATATTGACTTTTCCAGGTTATATTTTGAACTTGAGCGCTTCTCGTCTCTTTACCTAGAAGTGATCCTTTGTGGAGATTTCAATTGTGATTTACTTCAGAAAGATACTTCACTTAGTTTTCTCACTAAAATAAAAAGTTTTGGCTTATCAATAGTCAACACTGCAAATCCTACAAATTTTTCATCAAATACTTCTACACTTTTAGATTTATTTTGTGTCAATAATATCGGCAACGTTCTGCTTTATTCGCAACTTGAGGCACCTGCATTCTCAAGGCATGATTTAATGTTTGCGACTTTTAAAGTTACTCCACAGGTTAAATTAACAGTCTATAAATATAGGGACTTTAAGGCTATTAATGTAAATGCCCTAGAAAATAGTATTCACGAAATAAACCTGCAAATGATTTTTTCAATGGCATCACCGGACGATCAAGTTGATTTTATTCAAACTTCAGTAAACCAACTTTTTAATATGCATGTACCGCTAAAAACAAAATTTTCTGGTATGGAAAGAAAATCGTGGTTTACGGCTGACATACTTATTTCTATTAAACAAAGGGATCAAGCGTATATGCGATGGAAGCGCTTTCGCGTTCCTGAAATGCTCTCTACCTTTCGAGCCTTACGAAAAAATGTGTGCAAAAAAGTAAAAGAAGCAAAATGTAGACTGTATTCAAAACGCTTAAACAAAAACATACCATCAAAAACCTTATGGAAAAATATTCGTGAGTTTGGTGTTGGTCGACAAAGAGAACATTGTTCCCTGGATGTATGTCCCAATTATTTAAATGAACATTTCTCCAAAGTTCAAAGCAGCAGTAATCAAAATACTTCACTTGTAGATAAAACTAACCCTGAAAATGATGATTCTCAAACTTTTAGTGGAGCGTTGATTGAGATTTTGTCGGTTGTTAACCCTGTACAAAGCACTTATGAAGCAAATGAAACCTACCGGGTTGTGGACCCCGATAGTGGACATTCCTTTCAATTTCAAAGGGTGGATGATGCGGATGTGTTAAGTGCTGTACTTAAAATAAAATCATCAGCTACTGGCTTTGATGAAATACACCCACGTTTCATCAAAATGATCCTACCGCACATTCTTCCTGTGCTAACACATGTTTTTAATACTGTAATAACAACGTCTTCTTTTCCATCTCTTTGGAAAGTGGCTAAAGTTATACCAGTCTTAAAAAAACCAGCCACTCGCTTATCTCAAGAAGAGTTTAGACCAATCTCAATTTTGTCATTTCTGTCAACCTTTTAAAGACATTCAAACTCTTAACTGAAAACCAATCCGGTTTTAGACCAAACCACAGTTGTATATCCGCTACTCTTAAGATTTCAGATGATATTAGAAATGCTATGGATAATGACTTGGTTTAATTTTTAGTTCTCTTAGATTTCTCGAAGGCATTCGACAAAATCAATCATAAAAGACTTATTAAAAAACTAATACAACAATTTCGGTTTTCATACACAGCTGCAAAACTGATTTTATCATACATTAGTGGAAGAAGCCAAGCTGTTGTTATTGGTAATAAAACGTCCCATCCTTTAAATCTTTTCTGTGGGGTTCCTCAGGGATCCATACTTGGTCCACTCTTATTTACGATCTTTATTAATGATCTTCCACTCCAATCTGAATACTCTTCAATCGATTTGTATGCTAACGATGCTCAAGTTCGTATAAGCTGCAAGTTAGGCATGATTGAAGATGGTGTTGTGAAATTGAACTCTGATTTAAAAAGAATACTTTGCTGGTTCAATACAAATAGTCTTCACCTCAATCCATAAAAGTCCAAATGCTTAATAATTTATAAAAATAAACTTGATAACAGTTACTTTCCTGCAGTTTATCTCGGAAACGAACAAATTGAATATGTCGATAAAGCTATGATCTTAGGCATTCTATTTAATTCTACCCTTACCTGGGATGACCATATTCAAACTGTTGTTGGAAAAATATATGGATCCTTACGGAGTCTTTCACTTTCGAAGCAATTTACTCCTCAACACGTTCGACTTAGGTTGGCAAAAACTTTGCTCCTTCCTATGATAACATATGGGTGCCAATTGTTTACTAGCCATAACTCAGAAACGAAAAGAAATCTAACTGTGGCGTTCAATAATATAACTCGATATGTATACAATCTCCGACGATATGATCATATTTCAAACTACACTAGTAACATACTAGGCTGTAATCTTTACATGTATTTCAAGTATTTTTCCCTTAAAACATTGAAAAAAATCATTTTAAACAAGGAACCTTCATATCTAATTCAAAAATACAGTTTACTAACTCATCTCGTTCTTTTATGATACTGCAACCAAGGTTCACTTGCAGAAACTCGGAGCGTCGGTTTTTCGTTTATGCCATAAAGCAGTGGAATAGCTTACCCTCTTTCATTAGAAGACTTCGCGGCACCACACAATTTGAGACGGTTTTATTCAGATACTTAGTAAATAATTAAATTTAATATTTAGTGTAAAAAAGAGTTTTGTTTTGTCATTATGAATATGAATTTAGTTTGTCATTTTAAATCAATAATAACTGAATGTATAAATAATAATTAAAATTGATTATAACTATACTTTTTACAACTTTTACTGTTAATTATAGGCTTTTAAGCCCAATGTAAAAGATTCTTTGAAACATATAAATAAATAAATAAATAAATAAATACTCTTCTGCAGCGTGACATCGATCATATTAAGGCGTATTGCGATGATTCGAAATTGAAAATCAATTTTCAAAAGTCGGAAACAATCTTGTTCAGGACTCCATTAAGATGGGCTTCTAGGGATACCAGACATAACTGGCGAAATTTGGCCATTATTGGACAGCACCGCCATTGGCGGTGAGAAGCGTAGTGAGATACATTGGTATATGGGTCGATAAACATTTGTATTTTGACAAACATATAGATGCTTGTCTTGCTGGAGCCAAGAAGGCTTTAGCTCTGACAAGAAGGCTGTTTCACATCAGTCAACTTGTCTCCAGGGTGAAAGTCGTACGATATGTGGCCAGTCATCGCGTATGGTTGTCCCGTGTGGTTCAATGTAGCGCCGTATCAAACGGAAAAGATTCGGGTGTTTGAAAGGCAGTGTCTTAGGACTTGTTTCGGCTTGTATAGAATACCAGAATCAGAGTACAACAAATATTATCCCAACAAAGCCCTTTACGATGGGGCTAATCTGAATAGGATTGACAATTTCTTGATTAAGGTGATTTGAAGACACGTTGCAAGGGCAATTACCAACGATAATGGTCTGATCTTTGGGGCTTATTACCTCAATGAAATGTACCACGAGAGCTCACTTCTATCTGGCTTTGTCCCGCCGGAGGTTTTCCTCCATATTGATGCTAAAGGGTTGGTACAAAGTAGAGATGGTATCCCGGTAATATACTACCGGCACCGCAGTGCGAGGGACAAGCGGCTCATCTACGACGGGTATGTTGCCAATGCTCAGGAGCTCCTCCGTTTTAATCCCGCGATTGCAGACAGGGATCGGATCGATGCCGAGAAACAGGACACCGAATTCTGGTGGCTTCAAGAAGGAGAAAGGGTTGGCTCGCTCTCCTAGGTCGGTACGTTACTAAGGTAACATATTCCTCTTAGTTGTAAGTTAGATTATGGATAATTAGAGGATCTCGTGAAAAGCCGCGTTCGTTGGCATGGGGCCGCTCCTCTGAGAAGTGACCAGTGGTTTATCGCATTGGTTAAATCTTGGTGGTGCGTGTGCACGATGTTGACGAATGACAGGCGCCCCAAATCGCAATTGGGATGGTAACCACCCTGTGCGAGAGGCTACGAGTGCTCACCACCCCGGTTATAGATAAGAGAGGTTAAGTAGCTTAGGTAGGTTAAATAGAATAGGGTCATAGTTTTAAGTTTCACACAAAATTTAAAAGATACAGCATCTAAGTTTTTCAAAAACTATTGTTCCTGGAAATGTTACATATACGAGTACTCGTCTTATAATTTATACGAGTAGATAAGATTAATCGTAAGATAGCTTTTAAGGCCGAAAGGCAAAATTGAATGAAATTGTTAAATCTAGATCGTTCGGTAAGAGCCAGTAAGCTAGATTAAGTAACTGTTGTTGTCAAATTAGATTTAATCATTTTTGTCTAGAAGGTAAGCTAATAATGAAAGATGCAATAAAAATGAATTTAAAAGTAAAATTAAAAATAAGCGAAGAGTTGCAAGAGAACTTACGAGTATACGGAGTTTTTCATTAGATGCTCCCCAATTTGTTGGGGCTATATATCGATTTATGTCTACGTATACTCTTATGGATAATATTAATCCAACATGAGCTCATACTGTGCGTACCGAAGAAGCCGTCGCCTCTGTAAAGGTAAGTATGACCGACTATCTAAATTTATTGATTCGACGCCCGTTCGGCCTTTGCTTTCTAGTACATGAAAGATTTTGAGCAGAGATCTTGGCCTATATCCGTATAAGATCCAATTGATGCAACAATTGAAACTAATGGACCATCGTTTAGGTCGTACTTTCGGTAAATGTGCTGAAAATCTACTGAAAGTTGAACCGAATTTTTACCCCCAAATCGTCTTCAATGATGCGGCTCATTTCTGGCTTAGTGGGTATGTTAACAAGCAAAATGTCAGTTTTGGAGTGAGCACGATCTTCGCGAGACCCTCAAAACCCTATTATATCTTTTGGTGCGGTTTGTATACCGGGGACATAATTGCCGCATTTTTTTTCCAATCTGTAGATGGAGTCAACATTACAAGAGATTCGCGATTTTTTGATTCCCTGTGTCAATAACAATCGTCTTAGAGACAAATGATTTCAGCAGGACAATGCAAAATGCCGTACAGTGGGTAAAACTATCACTTTATTGGGACAAACATTTGGTGAGCGAATCATCTCAAGAAATCGACCTGACAAGACCGCCTAGATCACTTGATTTGACTCCTTTGGACTACTTTTTGTAAGTCGCTCGTGTATGCTGATAAACCAGCTACAGTTAAAGACTTAGAAGCTAACATTCGGTGCTTTATTGCCGAGATAAGACCAGCTATGACGAAAAAAGTGGTGCACCTTATGCCCGAAATTGTTTTCAAGCACAAAATGCCTTAAAATTCTCGAGCCAATAAAGCCCAAATATTGGCAATTTTATAAATTTTTTTGTATTTTAATTTTCATAAAAATTCAATACCTCTAAAAACAAACACCCGATACATAAAGGATTGTTCAATAGGGACACAACAATTTTTTATTTTAATACTAATGCACCCTTAAGCTTTTTTTTATGATCTGTCAATGTCCGAATGTCAGTGAAGGTCTACATTTTTATCATGATGAAGTTCAGGTAGCAGCAACGTTTGGAAATTATTAAAAATGAATTCCCAAGTTCTGAGTCAGTGGTCGCAACTTTAAAGGCGCTTACTCCAATTTTCAGTCATAGTGGATAAATTCATCAACGTATTCACTATAGAATGTTCCTGTTCCAGTGAGACAACACACCGGTCGAAGTACCGAAAAAATTGCAGCCGTATGTGCCTCAGTTTCAAATGAATCAAATCAGTCGTGTCCACGCAGTTCAAAGGAATTGGGAATCTCTCAGTCCACATTGTGGCAAATTTTGTATAAAGATCTTACACCCTACACCCTTACAAGATCAAATTAACTCAATAACAGCCTCTTGGACATTTGAAAAAATATGTGTTATTGGACACAGCAAACCTACATGTGCTTCAAGAGACTCCATTGCATCCACAAGAAGTGACCGTGTGGTGAAGGTGTGATTGGACCATATATCTTCGTCGATGAAAATGATCGCCAAGTTACCATCAATGTTCGATAGTTCGCTATCGTGCCATGTTGGAAGACTATTTTTGGCCAGAATTGGATGGAATTGACATCAGCGGTATATGGTTCCAACAAGATGGTGCCAGATGCCACACAGCTAGTCAAACAATTGACCTATTGAATGGGATCTCGAGAAATAGTCCTGTAGAATGGCTACCTCGCTCATGCGATTTAACGCCGCTGGATTTCTTTTTATGGGGTTACTTAAGTCGTTAGTTTAGGCCAACAAGCCAACAACATTACAGGAGCTCAGGAACAATATCGAACGCGAAATTTCCAACGTTCCGGCCGATATGTGTGGAAAATTGGTGGAATATTGGCTCTAAAGAATCGATCACTGCAAACATACTCGCGGTGGTCATATGAACGAGATCGAATTCCATACTTAAATTTAATATGTGTAGGTACTATACCTGGAATAAATTTCAGCCCGATATCTCAATTGTTCTGTGTTTTATTTAAATACAAAACTATTACGTTGTTATTGAAACACTCGATTATAATTGAAATGTCCCTCACCCAGCCATCAAATGTTGTCCTTAAATGTTGGTTTATTGGTATAAACCAGAAACTTCATGTAGCTGCAAAAGAAAAGAGTCTAAATGTGTCAAACCGCAAGAGTGGGCCGCCGATTTTAATAAGTTGAATGTGGCACCGTT
The DNA here is from genome assembly GCA_949129095.1 of Volucella bombylans. Taxonomy (NCBI): domain Eukaryota; kingdom Metazoa; phylum Arthropoda; class Insecta; order Diptera; family Syrphidae; genus Volucella; species Volucella bombylans. Next base: position 195,736,776 of record OX422142.1, read on the forward strand.
CTGGTCAAAGCACATATTCTTCAAGTCACAGTTCGCCCTAACAAAAAAGTTGGCTAACATGGAGTGATAGTGGCCTCCCTTGACTATAACCGACTCGCTGACATCATCTCGGAAAAAGTATGGCCCAATGATACCGCCAGTATGAAAGCAGGATAATAAAGTCAATTTTTTCCTATTGTACATTTCTACTACAGTTGGAACACCTGCGGCTATTCGTCTTGACCAAAAGCCATTTAATCAAAAATGCGCTTCATTACTGAGAATGAGATGAAAGGCCGGATCTGTTTCCATTTTTAATAGACCTAATCAGCGATAGTTTGACGTGCATGATGGTCATTTGGCTTTGGCTCTTATCTATGATATAGTCTTTCGCAAAATACGCCATAAGGGCTGTCCAGTTTCTGAGAATGGCACGGAATTGAATTGATTTATGTATTTCGGTCTTGACTTACCGACTGGCATACAGCTACGAGTAGCATTTGGCTGTCTCAGTGGCCCTAAATAAGTCGATTCGAATTTCGCTTATCCAAACCAACCGAAAACAGGAGTTAATGACCGTTTCTGAAGCGAGACCGTTTCCACGATTAATCTAGAACACTAATATGACATTTGTGGGTAGATGGATCGTGAGTTCATAGAATCAATTTTTAAAAATGGGGCGCATCCAGTTAAATTCGCTTCACAATTAGAAGATGAATATGTGGGACAAAAGGGAAATCAAGAGAAAAATTAACTCCTATACACAGTACAAGTGGCAAACTCGTGTTTCCTACACATCTCCTCAATTTATCCGAGGTTCTAGTCCTGAGCGCGTGACAAGTCATGGCAAATAAATGAATTCTCTCCTTAAGTCATATAAATCTACACATAGAGAGATATACAGCAATTTATACTCCTTTGGACCTGACAATTTGCTGACAATTTCATCCAAGTTATTCCCGAGCTTTTCGATTTACGCAAGTCAAACACACACACACACACAAAGGACATCTCAACTAAACTCAACTGCATAATGACATTCGAATGTATCCAGCGTATTGATCTCCTATTTATGTGGTAACATCTGGCTGAGGTTTCAAAGGATCAGTTACCAACAAATGTAAATGTTTTGATAACTTCCTGTCATCCTTTTTGCGGATGCTCGAATACTTTATCCATATTGGACGAGATAAAAATAAACATCCTTGTGTTTACATGTACTGTAAGCTCTGCCCTTCCCTGCAATTCGAAGCGAAGACATTGCCGCACTGTTATGTGGAGTAAATCCATAATAGTGTGTACATGTGTACGTGTATGTTTGTCATATCGTTGCTTACGCTTACGCCCAATATTAGCATAAGGTAATCCTAACAAATTATGGAAATGAGGCTGTGGGGGATATGTCGAGAATTACGCCTATTTCATCCACAATTTAAGGTTCGCAATAAAATGACGATGAAAACATTTTCAGGACACCCTTCAGAGAAGGGTCCTCCTTTCCACTCATCCACAGGCTACAATCACTCGTTTACTCGCACTACCAGCAGCGCCCTCCCACGACACTGTCGTCGACCCATGCTCTTGTAAAATGCTCGTACACACAAAGCTTTGTGGTCTCTTTGAAGTTGGAAAAAGTTTTCACACACATAAATTGCCAGGTTCTTTTGTGTTGTAAGGCGCGCGGCGCATATTGCGGTGGAATATAATGTTAATGGATTTATTATCCTGTCCCTGACTGCTACTCTGACGACGGTGATGATGACTATGCAGTACATACATATGAATGTGTGTATGTACAATCGCATGACATACGTACATACGTGTACAATATAAGAAAGTGTGTGCCGATAATCGGATATGTTGCAAGCCTTGTACGAATTGACGGCGATACATTCATAGATGGGTCGTATCCATCCTTGTTTCCTTTATTTTTTGGGCGGCATAACGCCGTTTGTAGAGGGGATGCTGGAAAGGGAGTGATGTGTTAAAGATCAACTTTGGTGGGAAGGTTGGGGAGTGCTCGCACAAGTGGCGTGTGTGTCCATGCAGAGTTATTTTATTTGTACCACGCCAGCGCTCTTATTGAAAGGCCTTCATCTGGAATCGGAATGTGATGGGTTACAATAATTGTTGTGATTTCGCTCGTCGTTTCTGTGTGGTATGTGTAGTCAATTAAAGGCGGGTATTTCCCGGGATTGTTGGTTGTTATTTATGATGTTTTTTTGTTTCTTCCCTTTTTTTCCATTCGATTTTCCCTATCTACGGCATGTTGCAGTAATGTGCCGTGGAATTAGTGGTCTGTAATTGAGAAAAATGGACTTTCGTTAATTGCTGATTGTTAGTTTTGGTACGGCAATCCATTTGAGGTGGGGTAAGGTTGGAAATAATGGATGTTGCTGGTGTCCTATTAAGTCCGAGCTGCCTTGTCAAATTGGTATACAATTTTGTGCTGGTTAAAATTAAGCAATTGTGGAACTTTACCTTTTACTGAAATGTATAGGTAAATACATAAAATATAAAAGTTAATATGTATGCATGTATTGTAGATATGTACATATTTTTCTGTTATCTCGACGAATAAATTTTTCTCACCGCCGCTGTATAAACTACGTATGTATATCTCTATAATCAAAAAAGTGTGTGCATTGGTATATGGATTTGTAAAATTAAGGTTTCTTGTTTTACCATCTACATGTACTACATATGTATACGCATTTGTACGCTTGCAAACAATTTAAAGCTGTTGCATTAAATGGTCAAAAAATTTGTTTAATTTAAAAATGAGTAAGTAGTTCCCTGAAGAAGTAAAACTTATGGACAATATAATCTTAGAACTGAATCTACTCTTTCTTCCTTTATTAACCGTTGAAATATGCAACGCGTACTGCATTTCTACTGACCATTTTTTGGATTCCTTTGGTAATGAGGCCAAGAGTTTGCTGATGTTTTAGAATTTGAGTGATCCAATAACTTTTCTTTCGGATTCATCTTTGAAGAAGGCTCCATCATTATTTGGACTGGATTTTTCAATGATCTTCGTTCAACATGGCAAAACCAGATGGTTTGTTCAGCCTGAAGTCTCTCTACTATCGATTTGTTAATATGCAGACTTCTGCGGATGCTCGTACTTCCTTTAAGGTCACTTTTTGTTACAGCCTATGTCATTCGTAACATTTTCGCTGGATGAATTACTGTCGGAATATTACAAACCCTTAAGTTCATTCGTCATTTTTCTGTCATAAAATACCGCAATGTTTTCGTTTTAGCCAAAGTATTCGCATTTATATTTTTCGCACTTTAGGATGATGTCTGCCTCTAAATAGATGTCAGACCGTGGGTTTGCTGCTTTTAAGATTGGCAATGTAGATTTTCGGTCGAAGTATGATTCATTCATAAAACATTTTCTTCTAGCACTATTTTTTCTACTCACGTCACTGCCGACAAGAGCTCTGTCATGGGCGAAAAGAAGAGAAGTGCTGCTGGACACGTTGATGGGCTGATTCAATAGAGAATCTTGCACGACATTAAAAGCAATGGACTTTGTTTACTGCCTTGGCGTACTCCAACTTTAACTTCAAATTCTCCGGTTGTTCCCGCTGTGCATTTAACTTTCGTTTTAACATCATCTTACATGTTGCGTATCACTCTTTCAAACATATGTCACGGGTACATTTTAAGATCTTAGCGCCGTCCAATAAGATATCTGGGAACTCTGTCGAACGCATTCTCTAAGTCGACGAAAACGGTATGCAGATCCTCAGAGGCCTTTCGATATTTTTCCAACAACCTTCGTAGACTCTGAATACGTCATATGTCGGCCTGTCTCCCACGAATCCGCACTGACTGCCATGGAATTTAGTAATACTCTCTGGTGTATTTTTATAGAAATGCAATGCAACAATTTCGCTAAATTCGGCCTAAGTAAATTCTGTCGTTTCCTCCTCGTACGCGACAGGCGAGGGAATGGCAAAACACGAAAATTCTTCGTTTAGTAAGGCGTTATTCATATCATTGGCTTCATTCTCAAAGCCATTTTCCGTTTAAAAAAAAGTGATCTTTGGTACAACACGTACCGAAGCTTTGAGCACCTTGCGCTCTGGTTGTCTTTTGACTCTGGTCTTATGGACATTCCGTCTGATGCATTGACAACAGAACTCCTGCTGCAAAAAAAAAATACGAACTCGACTTGTCGCACTATGCACACGACTGGTTTCGGCCAAACAGAGCTAGGAAAAGAATGCAGATGAGTCTCCACCCACAGATGATATAGGTGTCTTTCCCTCTGTCTTCCAAGCGGAGATAAAGGGTTTTCGTATAGGGACTTGACAACTTTGAATTTAATTTCTGAACGCACTCTTTTACTAATCATCAAACTGTCAATGTCAATTTATTCAGTAAACTCAACATTTTCATCATGGTAAAGTACACGAACGAGCAACATTTGCAAATTAAGAGCGTCAACTCCAATTTTCGGTCGTAATTCTCGCAATAGTAGACAGCCAATAACAAGTTTAGTGCAAAAATTTGAGTCTACATATTCGTTGTGTGATGTTGCCGTGTCAGTGAGATAACGGGTTGGTCGAATTGTCGAAAATATAGCTGCCGTTCAGGCGTCCGTAGCAAACGATCCATATCGTTCTCAAGAATTGGGCATCTCTCAGACCACATTATGGAGTATTTTGCGTAAGGATTTTGGTTTACACCTATACAAGATCAAACTAACTCAAGAATTGAAGCCGATGGACCATTTGAAGCGACGTACGTTCTCCGATTGGGTTCTGGAGAAGATGCGCCAAGATGATGAATTTCATCGCAAAATCATCTTCAGTGACGAAGCTCATTTTTGGCTCAATGGGTTCGTCAATAAGCAAAATATGCGTTATTGGTCGGGTGAAAAGCCACATGATGTCACGTTACTGTGAATGTGTCAGCGTTATCGCGCCATGATCACCGATTATTTTTGGCCCGAATTGGAAGCTATGGACTCGGACGACATGTGGTTTCAACAGGATGATGCCACAAGACACACAGCACACACTACAATCGATTTATTGAAGAGTAAGTATGGTGAGCGTGTTATCTCAAGAAATGGGCCAGTCGATTGGCCACCTCATTCTTGCGATTTAACGCCGCTTGACTATTTTCTGTGAGGCTACGTTAAGTCATTGGTTTATGCCAACACACCGACGACGTTGGAAGAGCTCAGAGCCAACATTGAACGCGAAATAGCGGCCGTTTCGGCCGAAATGTGTTGCCGAGTCGTTGAAAATTGGGTCTAAACGTGCCCGCTTTGGCCATATGAACGAAGTCGAGTTCCATTCATAAATGTTTTGATTGTACTTCTAGCCAATAATAAAGTTTTTGAAATATCTCAAATGGTTTGCGTTTTATTTAAAAAAAAGTTGTCAAGTCCTTATTGGAAAACCCTATATATGCATTCCTGGAGGCAACGAGCTATCGGTGGAGTAGACGAAGCATTTGCATCTGTAGCTAAGTAGCCAAGCTCGGCTTAGAGCCTTGGTGAAGCCTCTTACGACTTCCAAACTAGTTCGAGAATGCAAGACTTCAGTGAACGCAGTCAGAAGGAAGAATTCACAGAGTCTTGCCTGGGTCCCAGGTCAGAATGAGATCACGCTGATAAACCGTCAGCTTATGAAATATCTCGAAACACGACAGCTCCTCAGTGACCGGCAGTACGATTTTGGTAGCAACAGGTCCACTGATGATTTGATGGCATGTCTCACTGCAAAGTGGAACTAACGCGTACATCAATCTGGCGAAAGCAAGATAGTTACACTTAATATTTCTAAGGCATGAGATAGAGTCTGGCATCAGGCTCTTTCTTCGAAATTGCGTGCACGTGGAACTGACGAATCCATTCTTCAAATGATTATAAATTACCTTCCGAAACGTTAAATTAAAGTTTTCTTCGATGGTTTTAGGTGTGATATTTACAAAATAAATGCTGGTGTGCTCCAGGGCTCTGTTCTTTTTCCGACACTCTTTTTAATTCTCATCAATGATTTGTTGTCTGCTACTTCTAATCCCATATATTCCTTTGCTGATGACAGTACTCTCTGTTTTTCATATTCTTTCCCGAACTTTCGTCCCTCCTCTTTGACTGTAGAACGGGAACGGCAGCGTATGTTAAGCTCATTAAATTCCGATAGTGACAGCATAACCAATTGGGGAACTACCAACAGAGTGGAATTTAATGCTTCCAAAACACAATGCTGTCTGCTGTCAAGATTAAAATATTCAGCCATTATCCATCGTCAAATCGCATCGTCAAAATCGATAAAATTTCTATTATCGTTATGTGTGTCAACAACACCCAGCCAAAAATGCTGCGAAATGTCTAGGTTCCCCAAACGATGTAAAAAATGTATTTACCCGTCTGATCCGGCCTCAATATGTAAGGCATTTATCTGCCCAAAATTAGAGTATAGTGCCCAAATTCGGTCAGGCGCCTACAACATATCTGCACCTGTCAGATAGGATTCAAAACCGTGTGATAAAACTCATACGAGATCCTAATATCACTCAGACAATGGACACCCTCGATCACCGACGAAAGGTTTCATGCTTTATCTAGCTCTATCGCTATTTGCACCACTCGTGCTCCATAGAAATCGCAGGTACCATTCCGCCCCTTCAAATTTTTAATCGTAACACCTGTCTTGCTTTGAATGCTCATCAGTACACCATCAAGCCCACTTTCAGACGTACTCTAAAATATCGTGATTCGTTCCCTAGCGGTACAATGCCATGTCAGGCTTTCTATTTCCTAGTCGTTATAACGTGTAAACATTTAAGACCAATGTACATCGGTACCTCTCTTTTCTTTCTCCCCAAGTTTTCTTCGCCCGTGTTGTGTGCAAACATTCTACTAACCCCTTGAGCGTGCGCTAATTATAAAAAAAAACGGGAAATCAAATCGTCGATGAATTTGCCAGGGAAGGCTCAGAGGAGAGTTTTTCAGGATCCAAAACTACGTTAGGGATACCTGCGTCCTCGGTTAAGGCTTCTATTGACAGTTAGGTTTCATATGAGTACAATTGTAGATGGCATACTTCCTAGGTTGCAGGCAGATCAAACGATTAATTCCCGACGTAGCTAAGAAGTCCGTCGCCTTCCCTCTGTTCCTTAGCCGAAAAAATCGCAGGTTGCTTACTGGCATCTTGACGGGGTGCTACACTTTCGCAGCAATTAAATGTGCTGGGCATATGTGATACAAAATCCTGCGACGCTTGCAGCGAAAGTGATGAAGACGCACTACCTCCGGCTTACGCCCGCATCAGGCTGCAGGTGTTCATCGTTGACATGGGGGATACTGATACTGTAGGGATTTTATCACTCTAGCGCTTACTCATCTTTATTCGAAAGACTGAAAGATTTCATTAAAAGGAATTTACAAGGAGTACACAATAGACAATTTTCTGTTACGACAGAAAAAAAATCGTCGAATTACGCTTTCCATAAATTGCAAATCTCATTGTCTTCTATTAGTAGTTGCGACTGCTCATCTTCAATATATTGTAATTCCGCGATTGAATCTTTTGCAACGTTTATCTTCATTGTCTTAAAAATGTTAGGCCCTTTCCCCGCGTCGAGACATTGCACTTTGCTTGTTACCTCTTCATAAATTATTAAGGCACAATAAGTCCTCTAATTATTGATACAATGCCTCTAATGCTGCCGCATGTGCTCTTGCTCCCGCCCTTTCTCCCTCTTTTCCGCAACGTCTAACTCCAGACTCACTTTATCGGTTTCTCTATTTTCACAGTACTGGGTCCATGATACAAAGGATTGCCTTTTGTTCTTTACCGCCACTTTGCTTTCATTGTGCCACCACCACAATTCTTTATTTATGTGAAGCAGGCTTTCGCACTACTCTTACAATTTTCTTCAAAGTTGTTCTACGTACATACGTATGCGTACATTGTGCACTTAGTTCTTGTACTTGGTTTATGGCCCTTTGGAGCCACTCTCGCAAATTAAGCGCTCCGCATTTTCCACTGAAACCTGTTTGTTACTTGGTTCTTTCACGAAAAATTCTGTCAGCAAAAGCTGATGCTGACTTGGCACCCAATGACTTTTTCTTATCCCCGCACATCAAAAATAAATTACAAGGTCAACGTCTTTCGTTTCTTAAAGAAGAAGTTGATGCCATTAAATTGCATGTTTTGGAGTTACCGGTTCGAATTCGGTTCCGGTTCGGAGTGGAAAAAGTATTCAAAAGCATATTGATCTTCGTTGAGAGCATTTTCAAAGTATTAAAGCTATTTCCAATGATAGATATAGCATTTTTGTTTGTTTTTCTAAAAACTTGAGCAGATTTCAATTTTTAAAAATATACCCATGGCTAGATGGTCGACACAAATACTCGTAAGTAGAGTTGACACCAGTTTTTTATTCAATATTTTTTGGATGATATTTGAGGAAATAATTTGGTTATAGTAGGTGATTTCAATATTAATTGGTTGAATGACAGTATTTATAAAAAGGAGAGTGAGTGTGCTTCAAAGGAAAGGAGGTTGTAACCAACAGAGATTGTATTCCGATACACGCCACCCACTAAGCAATATCAAATTGCAACTCAGTCTTTCGCAAATCTCAAGTGAGAATAAAAGTGTGTCGGCTGTTCTTTAAGTAAAATAAAAATAAAAATAATGATTCCTTTCAAAGCAAGTTAGTTACAACTTTATTAATTGACTCGGTAGCCCGGCAGTTAGCGGCGTCTGGCATCGAATCGTGGGACACGAGTTCGAATCCCGGGTCAAACTTGGAACTTTTTTTCTTTTCAAAGTGTAATATATACATACATATATATAATAATATTAAAACAAAACCAACAAATAATAAGGAAAGAAAGTACGTGAAGGATGGTGGAGAGCGTTCCGCTCTTCCCATAGCGGGAGTTGCAAAAGGCAACACTACTGTTGTCGGTGCGGTGGCGAAAAAAAAACCCCTCCTAATTTAGCCAAAAAGAAGATAAGTGCCGTTTTAGCAAAACACAAGCAGATGATGCGTTGAGGTACATCTCTGATGAAGATCATTACAAGGGGGGCAACAACAACTTTGCTTCACCAGCGGCATCTGAGTCAGAAGATGAAGATGAAGAGATAAAAGAAATTAATAGCAGCATACAAATGCTGAACGAAAAAGTGCTTGCAAAGACAAACTGCTCGCAGGCAGAGGGAGCAACTAGAAATAGAGAGCTCCCAACATCAAAAGCAACAACTGCAGCAACAACAAAACCAGCAGCAGCTGAAACAACAACCGCAGCAAAAGCAACAGCAGCAACTGCTGCAAGAACAACAACAGTTGAAAGCACAGCAGCAGCAGCAACAACGACACCAACAACAACAACAACAAAAACAACAGCAACAGCAGCAGCAAAAACAACAACAGAAGCAGCAGCAGCAGAAGAAGAAGAAGGAGAAGGTGCATCCCTCCGATCAACACCTATAAACTAGGGGTAAGTGCAACCAAGGACCTGGGTAGGCTGGTCATTGGTAATAATTTTAACATTAAAAGATTGGGGAACGATCGTCATGCCATCCACTGTAATACAGTGGAGGGCTACGCGAAAGTGAAATAGCTCCTGAAGGAAACGACGACGGAGCACTTCTCATTCACACCGAAGTGTGAAAGCGGCAATCGATGCTGCTGAAGGGGTTGGAACCGTCTTCTGATCCTGAGGAAATCCTGGCACTGCTCAAAGAGAAAGAGTGCGAGGGACTCAAGTTTGTAGGGGTAAAGCCATTTACCACAGCTAGAGCAAGGCGGGAGAAACGGAGTCTGCCGTTCTTCCTGGTGCAGCTCAGTCCCGAAAGCCGTCTGGATAGTCTAAGGAGTATCAATGTCCTAGACTACCAGGTGGTTCACTGGGAAAAACTAAAAAGGAGCGAAGGTATTATACAATGCGTTCGCTGCCAGAGGTTCGGGCACGCCGCGTCGAACTGCCAAATGCAGCCTCGATGCGTGAAGTGCGCAAAGAACCACAGTTCCGAGGAGTGTGCTCTGGGTGTTGACGGAGCATCCGATAGGTCGCAGCTCTCGTGTGTGTTATGTGGAAACGTGGGACACACCGCAAACTATCGGAGTTGCCCTAAGTTAGCTGACATAAAGAAAGCAAAACTGGCTCGACAGCAGAAGGTGGAGGTCAAACGTTCACCTGTTAGGTTTCAAACACCAACCGTCACGTCTCAAATTTCCTACGCCCAAATGGTGTCAGGTAAGGGGGCTATGGTACAGCAAGCGACCGTTGCTTCTCCAGCGCCAATGCCGAGAACAACGGAAGCTGCACCTAACATGCTCGCCATCTTGCTCGCAATCCAAGGGCAGATGTCTCAGCTGCAGCAGCAAGTACAAGAACAGGCCAAGCGGGTGGACCAGATCTACGCGCGGCTTCCGGGCCTAACGCAACACATGACGTAATGGGTACGCATATGGTGGAGCAAACTTTGAAGGTCCTTGCGGTGAATGTTAATTCACTGATTAGGATCGAACGAAGAGCCGCGATGTTTAAATTGCTACAAGACCAAACTCCTGATGTGCTTTTCGCTAGCGAAACCAAGCTACCCGATAAGCACAAACTGGAGTACAATAATTATATCGTTAGAAGAAGAAACCGGCCCAGATCCAAACGTGGAGGCGGCGTCGCGATCTTCATTAAAGAAGGTATAAAATTTCACAGAGTTTGAAGGGCGTGTTGCGCAGGTTCCGGGTGTTGGAGGCAGTCGTTGTGTACATCCCGCTCCGCAGTGGAAAGCGGCTGTACTTGGCCTCTGTTTATGCACCTGAGGCTTCACAATCCACCCTATTCGTTACAGAGCTCGACACGCTTTTTCGACTTCTGAGGCTGGAATCGGGGGAGAATTATTTTATAATCGGCGGGGATTTCAACGCTAGACACAGGGATTGGGGAAATAATTTGCCAAATACTAGAGGGAACCTACTACTCGATTGGTGGGGTCAGCACGATGTCATGTACAGACTCGGTCTTAAAGCGACGGATAACCCGTCGTTTCCCAGAGGCGGGTCTTATTTGGATCTACTGCTGTACGACGAACGTATACGACTGACAGGTACGAATTTACAAACGCTAAACTGTCTGCGCACATTCGTGTATGACAGCGACCATTGCGGTTTTAGCACCGAAATTACAGTTCCCAACGAAATTGTGGAATTGGAGGAGTTTGTCCAAAGATATTCTTACAACTACAGTAAGACTCGATGGACGCGCTTCTCCGCAACCTTGAACAGAGCGCTCTCCTCGAACACGCGCCACCCACCGTCCAATAGGAATTTGTCAAACGAGGAGATCGACAATTACCTAAAACAGATGGACGAGACAATTAAACAAACTATGGATACTACAATACCGCGGTATCGACGTACGACTAACGAAGACCTGTTCCGCAATCCTACTATTGACGCACTGCACCGACAGAAGAGTAGACTTCTGACAAGACTCAAAAACTGACAGACAAGATCCGGAGATTAGGACGCTGATGTCTTCGATTAAAAATGTGTAAAAGTTAATAAAAGAAAATTACAGAATTGCTATAAGCTCATATTGGAACAACAAGGTTCGGGCAACCCGAACATGTTTCCGCAAATCAATAAACTATTTCGAAGAAAAAAAAAAAACGACCTTCATTGTCTTAAAATAGCCCGGCCAACAGAAAACGAACGGTTACTGACAATAGCAGGTATTGATCCAAATGAAGCCGCTGACGATGACGACTTCTTTGTGATCGAGGATCCGCAGGAGAAGGTTGAGACTATAGGGGCAACTTTCCAGGAAGTTTACACGGCCATTGATACCATTGGCCCTAATTGCGACCTGGACAGTCGCGTCTTGGTACACGACTTCTGCATTCGAAATGAAATAGGGAACTGGCGATCCGAGGGCTCTGGTTTCACCCGGCTTAGCGACGAAAATATGGTAAATAACGTCATTGCCAGAGAGGGTGGCCTACCCCCGTTCATTTCGAAGGCAGGACTCCATGAGATCTTCGACACAATCAGGGCTAAGAAATCGGTGGGGACCGATGGTATTCCGAACATCGTGCTTAGACATCTTCCTCTGAAGCGGTGGACATCTACACCACCCTGTTCAAAAATGCAATGAATAATGCACATTATCCAGCGCATTGGAAAACGGCGGTGGTTCAACCTATTCCCAAAAAGGGAAAGGATATATCCAATCCGGCGAATCTCCGGTCGATAAGTCTCCTTCCGAATATCAGTAAGGTTTTTGAAAAGGTAATCAATAGAGCTCTGTCTAGGTGGGTTGAGGACAAACATATAGTTCTGGACAATCAATTCTGTTTTAAGGCGGGACATGATATCTCACATGCCGCGTCTAAACTGGTGTCCGATGTCCAATGGAACAAAGGCAAGAAACAGTGCACTGGTGCCTGCCTTATTGACTTGGAGAAGGCCTTCGACACCGTATGGTTAGAGGGTCTTTTCTATAAGCTGACTAGGCTGGGGATCAGCAAACCTCTCTTGTACATTCTTTATAATATGCTACACAACAGACAGTTCATCGTGAAAAATGGCGATGTGACCTCTGTTGGAATATTTCAAATTAAAAATGGTCTTCAGCAAGGCGCGGTCAATTCGCCGATCCTATTTAACATTTATACAAGCGACTTGATAGGTTCACTTCCCCATACCATTGCGTACGCAGACGATTTGATAGCGTACAGAACAGGTCCAAAAATCGAGGTCATTAATACTCTCTTGCAGCGTGACTTCGATAAGATAAGACGATTTTGCGATTTTTCAGAAGTCGGAAACCATTCTTTTTAGGAGGCCGTTGTCTAGAGCCTCTTGGGATACCAGAAAAAATTGGAGAAAGTTCTCGATTATTGGACAACACGGACAGCCTCTTGCCTGTCGAAATGTAGTCAGATACCTTGGAATCTGGCTAGATCAGTTTCTGTATTTTGGCAAAAATGTAGATGCTGCTCTGGCCAGAGCTAAAGGTGCTTTTGCCCTTACAAAGAGACTGTTTTATAGCAGCCAACTCGATGCGGGGGTAAAGGTAATCTACTACATGGCCCTTATCAGGCCCATGCTGGTATTTGGTTGTCCCGTGTGGTTCAATGTACGAGCAAGCTTAATGGAAAAGATTCGGGTGTTTGAGAGGGCTTGCCTTAGGGCTTGTCTTCCCTTGTACAGAACACCAGAGTCGGAGTACAAGAAATTTTATCCTAATGAGGTCCTTTACAACAGGGCGAACCTAATACGAGTGGACAACTTCGTAATTAAGCTGACTCGAAGGCACATTGCAAGAGCAATGACCTCGACGAATAACCTGATATCGGGGGCTTTCTACCCCAATTGCCTTTACCACGAGAGTGTGCGCTTTGACGGCTTCGTTCCACCGGAAGCATTCCTCTACCTTGATCAGATAGGGTTGATACAGGATAGATCAGCGGTCCCGTTAATCTTCCATGTCGCTCGGACAGCTGGGGGCAGGCGACTCAACTACAACAGAGACGTCGCACACGGCAGTGTGGATCGCCTCAGGTTCAGTAGGGCGGTGGGGAATCGCGATAAGAGGGATGTCGTTCGGCAGCACCAGCATTTCTGGTGGTTGAATGATGGAGAAGATGTTTCGTCGTCGTTTCCGTCAATTACGGACCAGCCTCACTAATGAGGCAGAGCTGACCAAACCGTTTTCTCTGTGAATAGCGATAGCCAGCTTGCATAGGTTTAGGTTAGCATTTAAGAAATATATACGAGTACATATAGTAGTATATACAAAAGTATATACTAATTTATTTATATTATTGTGTATAATGTCTATGTGTGTGTATGTGTGTTTTGTGTCTGTAGGTTAAGTAGACTAAGGTTTATTTTAAGTTAGATATTAAGTTTTTATAAAAAAACAAAAAAAGTCCATATGTCCATAAGTTTTTTCTTAACGAATATTTTTTCTTAGCCTTAAGTATAGAAAACAAATAATAGTAAAACAAATGTAAATAAAGTCGAAAGACATAGCTATAAGAATTTAGAGTAGCTTAGAGTGCCTGTGTGGGGCCAGTAAGTTAGTATAAGTTTGTTAAGTAATTTTAAGCTAGCATTTAAGCATTTTTTGTTAGTATGTAAGAGTTAGTGATTAAGAAAATAAAATGCATTGAAAACTGAAAAAAACTGAATCAAATTGCAACTTGGAATGGAAAATGCTATAATAAATTATCTTCAAAAGCTTGGTTGAGCATACATTACGCAAATAATAAAAGTGACGAAGGGTTCATCAGAACTAAGGTTTCAATGTATTAATTGTGTTTCCTAGAACCTAAGGTTAATCCCAAATATCTAAGTTCATTAACTCTCTCAACTAGGAAACATTTTGTACTACAGGTTAGATTATAAGAGAAGGAGTGAGACGAAAAACCAGACGAACAATAGCAGTTGGATAGTTTAAATCTATTTCCTGAGTGTAGAGCGTGGAAATAAACATTTACATCAAAACTATACGACACGGATAAACTAGGTCCAATGGGCTGTTTCTGCCATAAGTGAAGTCAATGACAATGAAGCAAAATCAGTTAGTGAACCCTTGAAACGTAGAGCAAATAGGGAATTGATATAGACGAGGAACAGAATTGGACCTAAAACTGAGCCTTGAGGAACGCCTAAGTTAAAATATTTAACTCCACTCCTAAGCTCGTCAAGTTTTACTCTTTGTGACCTGTTTTTAAGGTATGACCTAGACCATTAGATCATGAAGCCCCGCAATCCAGCCTTTTCCAGTTTTCTAAGTAAAAAATATTGTGGTTAACCATGTCGAATGCCTTAGTTATATCAATAAATAATCCAGCCCATCTATGTGAGACATTATTCGAGAACAAAAATGTAAGAGCGCAGTTGCCGCAGAATTGAGATGGGCCTATAATTACCAATTTCTGTAGCTGGATCTGTTTTATGTAAAGGAAGGACGTCTGCACGATTAAGATCTTCAGGAAAGACACCATCAAACCCAAGACATCATCTAATAAACATGCAATCTTTTTAAGAACAAAATTAGATATACCATCAGGTCCACATGACTTCGAGTTGGGTAAAGATCCAATAATTTGCAAAATTTCAGAAGGGGAAATGGTCTGGAAAGCAAAACTACTATTATGCAAGTGTTCGAAAAGTTCGCATATGGAAGGCCAAGTACAGCAAATTGAAGGGACAGAAGTCGGTTGTAGACTGCAACCAATATTAGCAAAATAATGGTTAAAAACATCAACAAGAGAGAATTAATGAAAGTTGAGTAGGTAGTTGAAGAGTTACTGGAAGTACAAACGTCTTCCCAAGGTTCATGGCATAAAGGATATTTTAGTTTATTGTAGTCAACTGTAGATATTTTTGAAAAAAATAAGAAGTTCTGCAAACAGTAGATATAGGGATTAGGAGTCCTGTCAGTAATTTTGAGATCAAATACACATGTTACGCACTCATTAAGAGCATCTTTTCTTAGACGACCATAAATATGATCCAGGCAGGTCTTCAAAGCAGGCCTAGTGGGCTCGTTAATAAAGCATGTAAGACCATGTGAAGCAAGTAAAGCCAAGAAAAGTTTCTTCAGTTGATTTCCCAAAGTGATTTAAATGGATCTTGTGCATTACCAAGTGTGTTTTTTGGCATAGGTACCAGCGCTTATTTCCAGCCTACGTGCAAATTACACTAAAAATTTACCCAAATACGCGCTAATTTAATGCAAGATATTTATCGGAGTTAACGCGGATACCAAAAATGATTGCAGACCTAATTTTCTATGATAGCGTTAATTTATATGGGAACGCCAAAATATGTGTCACTTTGTAACGATATTATTACTACTATCCTGTCCTCCTAACTGGGCGATAACAATAATGGGGTACTGATCGGGTGTTACTCACTTAACCCAGGATCCTTTGCTATCGCTTGTCATCTTAAATTAGATTAACAAATCAATTTGCTTAAAGGGTCCTCTGTTCTACTTTTACTTCACCCTTGTTACCACTAAGCACAGGAAACCTTAGTGGTTAGTCCGGGCAAAAAGTTGAAGGGGGTTTGACCAATCTACAGCGGCAGGCATGCAAGTCATGCTCCGTCCTATGCCCGTCGAAATAGGGAAGGGGATCTTGCTGTTAGGCTAACAAACCTAAGTTACATTCCTCTTCATGTCTTACTCCTGGTGGTATTTGAACCTACAACCAAAAAGCATTTTAAAGAATACCCGGAACTCCGCAACAGAAAAGAGTTTGATGGTGTGCTCTCTGATGGAGCTTACCCACCCCAGAATTAGGTCGCTGAGACACACCTTGGTAACTACATTGTCCATCGCCATTGTCCACCCTTTGTTAAACATGCTTACTTACTTACTCATCAGGCTGGCAAGTCAAAGTCAGAACAACTGTAGCCTTCCAATCTATTATACTCCTGGGCGTACTACTTCCAGCTGCCTTATATCCGTAATTGTCTGATCTTTAAACCGGCCTTCCTTTTCTTCTCGAACCTGGTGGTTTGGATTTGAAGGCCCTCTTAGCTGGAGCATTATGGTCCATCCGCTCGATGTGGCCGAGCCAATAATGAAGTCAACGGATTTTTGCCTTCCATAGTATGTCCACATCTTTGTATAGCGGTTGTGTCTTCTTCTCCATACGCCCTCCTCACAGACAGGACCAAATATTCGAGTTAGTATTTTTAATTGAAAAGAGCCTAAAACTTGTTCTACTGTCTTACTTATCGCCCAATTCCGGCTCCGTAAAGCAGGACTGGCAAGATTAACGGTTTGTAGAGAATGATTTTGATTCTTTGCGTTAGGATGACCTAGATTGTTTCGACAGACCGAAGTAGCAGCGGTTGCCTTAGATTACTCTTTGCCGAATCTCCACCACGATGTCGTTTGTGGGGTTAGCGTTTGCCCCGAGCTAGTTAATTCCTTGTACCTCAAAATAGATATCGATTGTGACATTTTGTCCTAGGTGATGTGCGGCGGAACGGTTTTTGGGTGGCAGAATATATTTAGTTTTTTCCTCATTCACTTTAAGACCAACTTGTTAAGCCTCTTCTCCAATTGCCTTAAAGGCTTCAATAATGGTACGCTGTGCGACACAATCGGATCACTCGGGATCCCGATTTCGGCCATAGCGTTAAATAGATCAGCGCGACGAATACTGTCATATGCGGCTTTGAAATCGATAAAAAGGTGTTGTCTGTCGACTTGGAACTCGTTGATCTTATCCAGGATATGTCGTAATGTGAAAATTTGGTCTGATATCGAATCTATATGTAAATAAATGAATAAGAAAAAAGTATTAGACTCACCGATCTTTACCGAAAAGTTGATGTTCAGTGTGATGAAGTGCACTCCCTCGTTGTTTCGATGCAATTTTTTTTTTTTTTTTTGTACAGCAAATGAATGATTACTTCCCTCTTTTGGCGAATTTGTCAGAAATTCTATAGAAACAGAATCTGGTATCAACGGTAAATAATTAGCATTACAACATCAAGTCCTTGCTGGGAGGATGGGATAAAAGGAGAAATCTCTGATCGATGATCCCGCATGTAATGGCTACCTTGTGTATTCTCGATTCGCTGCGGGAGCATGCGGACGGCATGCATCATTAGCATCATTAGGTTTCTTAGGGACAGGAGTAATTCATTCACATTTCCGGCCCAAAATTTGAAATCATTATACGTGTGTGTGCTAAATGATTTATGATTTGTGACAAAATAATTTTCACAAACGAAGTGGCACCGCATCCTTTATAATAGCATTCGATCTCAATGGACTGATAATACTTATCTCTTTCTCAGTAATAACCTTAAAATGAGCTTGATGTTCACGAGTTGTAGCTGTGATCGTATCATAGTCAAACCAGTCAGGTTCAACTTCATTCGAAAGAAATGAATCATTGAGATCATTGATCCCTTTCCAATCCCTTCCCCTTTCCCTTTCACCTCTTTCACAAGGAGAATTTCCCCAGGTTTAGAAAACCTCCTTCATAAAGTCCATTAACAAAAAAGTTTCAAAGAACGAAATAACAAACTATCGTCCAATCGCTAAGCTCTCCCATATACCCAAACTCTTCGAAAATATTTTGTATGAAGTTCTAAGCTTCCCATGTAAATTACTTATTTCCCCTAGAAAACATGGATTCCTAAGGGTCAACTACCACAAATCTCGCTGAGTTCGTATCCTTTGCCCTAGAGAATGGCAACGAAGTCGATGTATTGCAGTTACGAGTACAACCGATTTTAGCAAAGCATTCGATAAAATCTCTCATCGGTTAATACTCTTCGAATTGTCTGTCCTCGGCGTTGAACCCAAACTGTTAAAATGGATATCCTCTTACCTCGAAACCATTTTTACAGTGCTCGTTTTTGGTCAGCCCACTCGCCTTCATTTTTGGCCACCTCTGGATTTCCACAAGGAAGAAACATCGTTCCCCTTCTTTTTATATTAACCATAAATGATATTGATGAGATCATCAAACACTCCTCTGAATCCCTTTACGCCGACGATACCAAATTTTTCAAAATCATTTCCTCTCCCCATGACTCCTATCTCCTTCAACAAGACCTTGATAGTTTTTCGATCTGGTGCCTCAAAAATTGTTTGGAACTTAATATCCCCAAATGTGAATCCATCATCTTTTCACATAAGCGCACCAATCTCCTCCCCGATTCTACCTTCTCCACAACCAACCTATCTCCTCCGTTCAATCTCTTCGCGATCTCGTCATTTTGTCTGATAGGGAGCTCAACTTCCGTTTACATATCGCTCATTAGGAAGAATACACAAAAAGGAATAGCTTTTTTGAATAATACCTACAAATGAATTCCCGTTTAAGGCAAAGAAGATTTTAATGATCGAGGTAGTAATTCTACTGCAGCTGGTAAAGGTAATATTCCAATACCTTCGAGTGAACCAGGCATGTGCATTTACTACATATGAACATTCAAATCATTATACATACATATGTTGATCGTTATGACTAGCCTCTACAATCAAGACCTTGCTCCTCTAGTTCTTCATCATCTGACAGCAGTGGATCTTCAACTGAAGACTGCGAAGACATACTCAACGGCAAACAATATAAGCCCTCCGAAAGTGATGAAAGTGATACTTCTTTAGAAAACACTGTTAGTCCTAGAAGTTCTTCATCCCCCAAAAAAGGCATTAAAAGAAGAAAAAAATTTGAAAACTGTAAAAAAAATGTTTTAAAGGAAAAGATAAATTTCGGTGAGGAATACCAAACCCTCTAAAGACTAAAAATGTCAGGGTGAAAAGTGAATTGAAAGCTGCTTGTGGGGAAAAATGTAAGCTTAAGTGCGCCTCTAAGTTCAGCCAAGATGAGAGGCAACGATCTTTTCAAATTATTGGTCCCTAGGCAACATAGAAATGCAAAGACAATTTATAAACAACTCTATGACAGTCATAGCTCCAAGGTACAGATATACCCGTGAAGGAGGAACACGAGGTCCAAGAAGCAGCAACAATGCTTACCATTTTTCTACGTCAGATGTTGAAAAAGTTCGAGTCTGTAAAATTTTTTTTTCAAAAACACTTTAGAAATCAACGATCGGACAATGCGAACAGTTCACGAAAAACGAAATAAGATGGTTGATGTTTTACTTGAGCCAGACTTAGGGGTTAGCATCGGAACTACAGGTGTCTAGATCCAGCTATCAGAGACGGTATTAAGAATCATATAAATTCCATCCCAATAATTGAGAGCACTACACCAGGGCAAATGCAACTCGGACGTTCGTTGACGGGAGTAGGTCACTAGCGATAGAGATTATGTATCCAATTGTAAGCCAAAAAGTGAGCCCTATGGAAACTATTCTGTATTTTATAAATTATTTACCCAATCTTTCAACATTTCATTTTTCACGCCCAAGAAAGATTTGTGTGTTGCCTATGAAAACGACACTTCTGATGAAAAAGAAAGTTTAAAAGAAAACGACGACCTACACCAATCTGAAAACATACTTTCGAGGGTGGAAAAGAACAAGATAAAGAGAACACCAACTTCAACGGTGTAATAGCAGTGTCTGACCTGCAAGCTGTTATGCAGATACCGAAAGGGGATGTCTCTGTATTTTATTATAAATCTAAATTGAATGTTTTTAATTTCAAAATTTATGACCTTCGAGATAATAACTGCGAATTCTTTGTATGGGACGAGTCCAATGCTCATCGAGGAGCTACAGAGCTGGGAACCTGCGTTCTTAAGTATCTTCAAAGAAAAGCAAGAATGGATGCAGAGCTCATTTTTTATTCGGATAACTGTGTGGGACAACAGAAAAATAAATTTGTGTTGGCGCTTTATATGTATGCTGTCCGATATTTGAGTGTTAAAGAGATAACTCACAATTTTTTAATAAAAGTACGCACACAAAGTGAAGATGATTCTGCTCACTCCCTCATTGAAAGGCAGGTTAAGCGTCAGCTTAAGAGTGGGCCGATTTAGTCGCCCGATAAATTCATTTCAGCTATTAAGTCAGCAAAGAAAGAGGGGCAGCCTTTTGTTGTCACGAAGATTTTTATGACATTAAGGATCTTACAATAAAAATGAGTCCAATGAACATGGCAAATTTAAAACTACATGATGCAAAGGTCATCAAGGCTAAAAGGGACAACCATAATTCAATTTTTACAAGACTTCATATGCTAATGACTTCCAGGAAGTCGTTGTAATAAAAAAGAAGAAAATCGATGAAGTTTCTCTTTAAAAAGCCTATAACAAGAGGCCGGGACTTGCAGAAAACAAAAAAAAGATCTGTTGGACCTCGTAAACAAAAATCATATTCCAAAGTATTATAACTGTTTTGTGTTTAGAAAAATAAGAATATTTTAGTTTTCTTTCAACTTTGTGAAATTGTAATTATTATATTTGGAATAAAAGAAACGCACCGTTTTGTGTTGAGATTTCAAACGTTATAAAAATTCGGTTTTTATTTTCTGTGCTTCATGTTGCCAATGTATCCCTGGCTACTTCATTGGATTAGTTGTGTCATATTATGGGTAATATTATTATTATTATTAGAATCAATGTTTTATTAAATCCTTTTTGTGTGTTGCGTTAAATAATTTGGATCCTGTGGTGACTTAGTTTTTAAGTTGCTTGTTATATGTGTATGTTGTTGCGGAAGCGATTGCCTCCCCGAGCTCCTGCGGTACGAGTGGTACGAGTACTGTCGGGAAGGGGCCGTTTGGCATCAAAATCGTCTTTCGGTTTATGCTATGATTTATTATATTGATGGCCACTGCGCTATTAAAAATTTGAAATGGTGATGTTTTGATGTCATGCAGTATTACATTTTGTGATTTTCATGTTGTGGTCTTGTCGTCAATGTTGTGTTTTGTTCGACGTACTGTCGGCTTGTATATCATGCGGTTCTGAGTCCTCCTTTCTGTTGGACGGTAGTAAACAAATTTTTGTAATTGGCCTCTTGAGTTCGGTCGATGATGTTTTTAGGGTGACGACTCTCACCAAATTATCCGGTCCTGGGTGTAATTTTAGCACTCGAGCTAAGGACCATTTCAGCGGCGGAAGTCGTTCATCTTTGATCAACACCAAATCGCCTTCCATGATATTGTGTTTCATTGCCTTCATCCACTTTGGCCGTTGTTGCAATCGGGAAAGATATTCGCTGCTCCAGCGTTTCCAAAATGTCTGCATAAGAGTTTGCACTCTCTTCCATCGATCGAAATGCGAGATTTTTTCAAGCTGGTGTTGCGGTTCAGGTGGTAATAGGAGTGGTTCTCCGACAAGGAAATGCGCTGGAGTAAGTGGCTGAATATCGTTGATATCGTCGGTTTGTGGGCACAGAGGTCTCGATTTCAAACACGCTTCCACTTGAGTTAGAAGGGTATAGAGCTCCTCGAAGGTGAGCATCTGATTACCTGCCACACGTTTGAGGTGAAACTTCACTGACTTCACCCCCGCTTCCCATAATCCTCCAAAATGAGGGGAAGCCGGGGGAATGAAACTCCACGTCGTTCCTTCGTTGGCCAGTTTTTCTGCCACGCCTTTCCAACTGAACTGCGCCTGTTTTAGTAATTTTCGCAGTTCGCCGTCGCTCCAATAAAATTTCGTCCGCAATCGCTATGTAATTCTCGACATAGTCCCCGTCGAGCAACGAATCGTCGAAACGCAGCTAAGAAGGCTTGCGTTGTCATGTCACTGACGACTTCAATATGTATGGCCTTCGTAGCCATACAGACAAAAATGGCCAAATATCCCTTTAGCGTTTTGGCGTTGCGTCCTCTCCAAGTCTTTATCTCTATGGGTCCTGCATAGTCTACCCCTGAATGTTGAAACGGTCTTGATATCGTGGTTCTTACTGCCGGAAGGTTGCCCATTAATTGTGTTGGGTGTTTTGCCCTGAACCTAAAACAAATTACGCAGTCGTGCACTACTTTCTTCACTGCCTTTTTTAAGTTAAGTACCCAGTAGTGTTGTCGTATATATGCGACCGTCTTTTGGCTGGCACAGTGAAGTGTTTTTTCGTGTGCTTCCTGTATGAGCAGTTTTGTGAATTTGTGGTTCGACCGTAGCAGCATTGGGTGTTTTCTGTTGTAGGACAGTGCAGCATTACCTAACCTTCCCCCTACTCGAAAAATGCCCTCTTCGTCAGTGAACGGATTGAGTGTTGTGTAGCCTTTTACATTTTCTCTTTCTTCTTTCGGAAACATCTGTTGCTGGACAAGCGCCGCTATTTTGGTTTTAGCGTGCTCGATTTCCATGAGTGATAAATACTCTTCCCGTCGGAAAAGAGTTTTGTGACGTCGTAATCTGAGACAGTATGCCACCACCCTCATCAATCTGGATAGCGATGAAAAATTGTTTATAAGAGTGTCTATGAAACTTTCTTTGCACTCGATACCAACATGAACTCTTATAGGTCGGGCTTCTCTTTCTGTCTCTAAGCATGATGGCTGTTCGAGAAAAGGGGCGTTCCATTGGTGCCTCAGGAACTCCGGCCCTTTCCACCACAACGTGTTGTCAATTATTGCAGATGGTAATGTGCCACGTGATGCCACGTCTGCTGGATTCATCTCCGATGGGATATGTTTCCAGACAGTTTGGCTAGTGGGTTGTTGAATCCGCGAGACCCTGTTCCCGATAAAAGTTTTCCATTTTGACGGTGTTGCTCTAATCTAACATAGCGTTATGACTGAATCTGTCCAGGCATATACCTTACTTGCGTCTAACTTCAGGACTTGTGTTATTTCCCGTAACAGCTTCGCTAGCAGTAATGCTCCGCATAATTCCAGACGAGGTAAAGTGACTGTTGTTAGTGGGGCCACCTTCGTTTTGGACATTAGTAAATGCATGCGTACTTGTTTGTCTTGGTCTTGAACCCGAAGGTACACGGCGGCTGCATAAGCACTCTAGGATGCATCACTGAATCCATGGACTTCAATAAACCTTGAGCTGGAAAGAGTGTTTATCCAACGTGGGATTCTAATTTTTTTTATCGTTGGCAGGTCTCGGCGAAATTTCAGCCATTCGATCTGTAGCTCGGTTGGTACCGGGCTACTATCCCAGTCAATACCTCTTCCCCATAGCTGTTGCATAATGATCTTTGCCTTCACGATACATGGCGAGATCCATCCCATGGGATCGTAAAGTTTTGCGACTGCAGATAAAATTGTCCTTTTTGTTACGTCTCCCTCCCAATCCTGTGTAACTTCAAAGGAAAAGACATCGGAAATGGGATTCCACTTGATCCCTAAAGTTTTAACTCCAACAATAACAATTTTATCAAAAATCTTTAACACGTTTTTCGTAACATTTTTTTAACTAAAAAGCAAATTTTTTCCTTTTTTTTCATAATATTTAGTATAAGGATACTAAAATTTCTTTTTTACTGAAAAAAACATTAATTTGTTTTAATAAAAGAAATGCAAAATAAAAAGTTTTTTCCTTACGACTGAGTGTGCTTCGCAAATAAATAATTTAATTGTGAAAAAAAAGTCATATTTCGACCTATGACACATTTCAATCTTAATAACGTCAGATGTGAAACTATGCTGTTTTCATAATTTTTTGTAAGTATACAAAATTTAGAAAATTAATGGCTCTATCAAACAAAAAAAGAATGAAGTGATAAAAATGAAGGCAATTATAAAATTCAACAATGCAAATTTTAAATTTCGTTTTCTGAAGAATGATGTTGTTGGAGTTATGACGATGTACTCTCTAATGAGCGATATGGATGGTGTTAGATCCTAGATATACATACATACATTTATAAAGATTTGAATTTTATACCCGCACAATTGAAAGCTGTGGAATAGTTATAATTATAACACTTTAGAAAAAAAAACATAGAAATTTTGAATTTACCGCGGTGACCACTATATTTATTATATGCGATATATGTTTTAAAATTATGTAGAGAATTTTAATTTAATTTTGGTGGGGGCGAATGCCCCCATTTATTCGGCTTAATACAAGCTATAACTTAAAAAATAAACTTAAACTAAAACTTAAAACTAAGGTTCGTTGGAGTGGTGAAGGAGAACAGATTTGAGGTAGGAAGTGGTGCGGTGAAAGTCAAAGACTGTAGGGTTTGAGTTGATTTGACGTAGCATACGGGAGATTGGTTTGTTCGCGCCATAGGAGGTGTGGTGTGTTACTAGATAGAAGAGTCGAGGGGTACGTAGATTACGAGGGTTAGTGTTGAGGAAAATGGAGTTGTGAAGGGACGCGCAATCAACGTGACCTGAAAGGATTCGATGAATGAAGAGAAAGTCTGCTGCATCTCTGCGATCTTCGAGGGTGTTTAAGTTGATAAGGTTGAGACGATTTTGATAGGGGGGCAGATTAAAAGGATCGTCCCAGGGCATACCTCGAAGAGCAAATCGAAGAAAACGACGCTGAATGCTTTCAATTCTCGAGATATGAACACGATGATATGGGGACCATACTTGACTGGCGTACTCTAGGAGGGGGCGAACAAAGGTAATATAGAGGGACCTGGTCACGTATGGGTTGGTGAATTCTTTGGACCACCGTTTTACAAAACCTAGTGCAGAGTTGGCTTTGAGGATTATTTCATCCATATGTAAACGGAAGTTGAGCTCGCTGTCACACAAAATGCCGAGGTCGCGAAGAGACTGTACGGAGGAGATAAGTTGGTTATGGAGAATTGGGAAGGAGATTGGTTCCGCTTATGTGAGAAGGTGATGGATTGGAATTTTGCGATATTAAGTTCCAAAGAATTTTTGAGGCACCAGATCGAAAAACTATCAAGGTCTTGTTGAAGGAGGAAAGAGTCATGGGGAGAGGAAATGGTTTTGAAAAATTTGGTATCGTCGGCATAAAGGGAGACAGACGAGTGTTTGATGATCATATCGAGATCATTTATGGTTAATATAAAATGAAGGGGACCGAGATGGCTGCCTTGTGGAACTCCAGAGGTGGCCAAAAATGGAGCCGATTGGGTTGATCTAAAACGAACACTGTAAAAATGGTTTTCGAGGTAAGAGGATATCCATTTTAACAGTATGGGTTCAAGGCCGAGGGCGGACAATCTAAAGATGATTAATCGATGAGAGATCTTATCGAAGGCTTTGCTAAAATCGGTTGCTACTACATCGCCTTCGTTGCCATTCTCTAGGGCAGAGAGGACAAAGGATAAGAATTCAACGAGGTTTGTGGTGGTTGACCTACCCTTTAAGAAGCCATGTTGCCTAGGGGAAATGCGTAGTGATATAGCTTACCAAACTCCACCACAATGTGATCCATGTTCCAATCCGGAATTCAACTTCATATGGTTAAAGTTCCATCTCCGTAAGCAAATTATACACTACTGCTTTATTTATAGAAGCCCCAAACTGGACAGCAATTCAACCTTTAACGAGTTTGATGCGCTGCCTGACTCCATTCAAAGAATTGTATCCCTGTATCCTCATACTGAAATCGTTATTACGGGCGACTTCAATATACACAATTCTGGGTGGCTTCGACATTCCGGACAGACAACACCCGAAGGACGGTGTGTTGAGATCTTCGCTGCGGAAAACAACCTAACGCAGCTTGTAAATGAGCCCACGCGAATACCAGACGTTGATAGTCATACCGCCAACACCCTGGACTTGTTTTTAACTTCTCACCCTGATAAGTACACCATTGATGTGCTCTCCCCTCTAGGCTCGTCGGACCATTGTGTCATATCAGCTAATTTCTCGTACACCAACCACACAGTTAGAGAAAAAATTCCTAAAAGAACCGTATGGCAATACGAGAAAGCCAACTGGAGCGGTCTTAACAGCTTCTTTAGGAATTTTAACTGGTCGTTATGCTTCCTCGATAACGACGTGGATGCCGCTGCTGATATGATTACAGACACCATTCTCTTTGGAATGAGATCCTTTATTCCTCATCGGATGAAGAGTATCAAACCAAAAGAAAAGGCATGGTACGACTCGAGCTGTAAAGAGGCCGTCAGGGTTAGAGAAATGTTTTTTCGGTCCTACAAGACCAACCCGACAGAGGAAAACCGAAAAAAGTTCAAACGAGCCAGAAATGACTGCAACGCCTTTCTTAAGCGTGTGAAATTCCTATACGACCAAAAACTGAGGCAAAAAATACTGCAATGTCCCAAATGCAGTAAAAATTTTTGGTCGTTCGTCAAAAACATTACAAATTCCGCCTCATCCTCCATCCCAACGCTCATTTACAATGACATTCCAGCTGTCAACTCTTTGGACAAGGCCAATCTACTTGCTGCACACTTTGCGGCCAGCTCAACACTCCCAGATTGTGCTTTGTCTCCGCCTACACTTGAGTCGGTCGAATCTTCAATGGGACGAATCTACTTTCGCACTCGTGTAGTAGCAAGAGTACTTAAAGATCTCAACATACATAAATCCGCTGGTCCAGATGGTATATCTCCCCTTCTTCTGAAGAGGTGTTCTTCCTCGCTGGCAAAACCACTGCGTAAGCTTTTTCATCAATCCTACACTTTAGGACTCTTGTTCCAGCCCGTCCCTAAAAAAGGCGAATCATCTTCTCTCTCCTCCTACAGACCCATCGCACTTACTGCCCTTCTTTCCAAGGTCATGGAAACACTGATAAATCGTCAGCTCATGAAATATCTCGAAACACGAAAACTTCTCAACTTTCGTAGCAACAGGTCCACTGGTGATTTGATGGCATGTCTCACCGAAAAGTGGAACCAAAGCGTACATCAATCTGGCGAAAGCAAGATAATTGCACTTGATATTTCTAAGGCATTTGACAGAGTTTGGCATCAGGCTCTTTTGTCGAAAATGCGTGCATTTGGGATCGACGACTCTCTTCTTCAATGGATTAGAAATTACCTTTCGGAACGTTCAATTCAAGTTGTCTTGGACGGTTTCAAGTCTGATATTCACAAAATAAATGCTGGTGTGCCCCAGGGCTCTGTTCTGTCACCGACACTCTTTTTAATTTTCATTAACGATCTCTTGTCTAATACTTCTAATCCAATATATTCCTTTGCTGATGACAGTACTCTCTGCTTTTCATATTCGTTCCCGGACTCACGGCCCTGCTCTTCGGCTGTAGTACGAGAACGGCAGCGTATGCTAAGCTCATTAAATTCCGATATCAACAGCATAACCAATTGGGGAACTATCAATAGAGTGGAATTTAATGCTTCCAAAACACAATGCTGTCTGCTGTCTTTAAAGCGAAATTTAAACACCCAGCCATTATCCATGAATGGCACTTGCATCGTCAAAACCGAAAAACTTTAGATTCTCGGTATGTGTGTCCATGACAACTTACGTTGGAATGACCACATATTTGATGTCGCCAAAAATGCTGCGAAATGTCTAGGTTTCCTCAAGCGATGTAAGAAATATTTTACCCCCTCTGATCTGGCCTCAATATATAAGGCATTCATCCGCCCAAAATTGGAGTACAACTCCCACATCTGGTCAGGTGCTCCTAAAACATCTTTGCACCTGCTAGATAGGATTCAAAACCGTGCGATAAAACTTATGGACGATACTAATATCAGTCAATCAATGGACACCCTCGAACACCGACGAAATGTCTCGTGTCTCGCTTTGTTTTATCGCTACTTCCACCACCAGTGCTCCACTGAAATCGCCAGTAGCATTCCGCCCATTCAAACTTTCAACCGTAACACACGTCTCTCTATGAATGCTCATCAGTATACCCTTAAGCCCATTTCAAGCCCATTTACGGACGTACTCTAAAATATCGTGATTCGTTCCTAAGCCGTACAACTCGCTTATGGAATGCCCTGCCGATCTCTGTATTTCCTGGTCGTTATAACTTGCAAACATTTAAAAACAATGTACATCGGTATCTCTCTTTTCTTCCTCCCTAAATTTCCTTTGCCCGCGCTGTGTACAATCACCTTAAGGGTACTCAAACCCCTTGAGCGCGCGCTCATTATAAAAAAAAAAAAAAAAGAAAAGTGATTTGCATTGGAGGCTTAGAGCTTCATACAAAATACTTTCGAAGAGTTTGGGTATAGGAGGATTTCCAAGCCTCAGGAAATTCTCCTTGTTAAAGGGATAGACGGAAGAGATTAGAAAGGGCAAGGGAAAGAGAGGAAGAACATTTTTTAAGAAATATGGCAGGGTAGTCATCTGGGCCGGGTGTGAATTCGTCATTGAGTTGGTGTAATTTATGTTCGATATAAGACGGATCAAAAATATGAGAGAGAAGTGGGCCATTGGAGAAGTTCAATAGGTAACTAAAATAGGATTGATCTGGTACAAAGGTGTCGTTGGTGAAGGATTGTTTAAAAAAGGTGGCAAATAGGTTGGCAATGGTGAGTGGATCGGTTGATGACCTGTTGTTGAAAGAGAGGGAAGGAGGGTAACCATCGGACTTTCTTTTGTAGTTAACAAATTGGAAAAAGGACTTAGGGTGGTTTATAAGGTTGACTTGCGCATTGTTAAGGTAGCGCTGGTAAAGGGAATCGTAAAGTTCGGTGAAATGAAGATAAGCACCAAGATAGTTGGAATAGTCGGTAAAGGATCTGGTACGCAGGAAAACAGCCCATAACTTATTTCTCTGATTTCGTAAGGAACGAAGCTTGCGATTATACCAGGGAGGACTAGTAGATGATGTTTTAAGGCGGGAAAACGGAACGTAAAGGGAAAACGAATTAAATATTTCTTTATAAAAAATGGATAAGGCATCATTTATACTTAAGTTGTGAAAGTTAAAGTGGGATCTGCTGAGATATTCACTGATTTTGTGAAAGTTTGCTTTATGAAAGTCGTGGGATGAGAGAGTTGTGGGGGGAGTGGACTGGAATGAAGAGTTATGAAAAAATGAAAGTAGAAGGGGGGGATGGTAGTTATCGATTGTTGAGAGAGATAGGGGACAAAGTGAGACTGAGGAGTTAATTGGATCTGTTGTGAAAATAAGGTCTAATTGCCTGCCCATATAATTGGATATAAAACTGACTTG
Organism: Volucella bombylans; assembly: GCA_949129095.1. Lineage (NCBI taxonomy): Eukaryota > Metazoa > Arthropoda > Insecta > Diptera > Syrphidae > Volucella > Volucella bombylans. The sequence continues at coordinate 195,766,220 of OX422142.1, forward strand.
GCATGGACTTGAGTCTGTTAAGCGATCTAAGAAGAGACATTCCTTAGCTGAGGTGGCATTTGAAGCGATGAAAAACGATTGATCATCTGATGGAGTCCACTGTAGCTGAGGAAGATTAAAGTCGCCGAAAATAAGGATATCATCAATAGGGTCTGACAGGTCAATTAAATGATCGATCGCATCAATAACAAATTGGTAAGATTCGATAGGTTGAGCTGAGAAGACCACTTTCTTGTCATGCCACATTTTGTAATAAAGTTAGTTGCTTGAAGAACTCATTATCAAATAGATCGCCTTTTCTTTTGCTCGTGTCGCTCGCTCTTTTCGCTCCACTCGCTATAGTAATTTGTTCATAGTCTATATCCTTGGCTCTATAATCTAACAGTCTAACTTATAATCAACTAAGATTCATCTATTAATCAAAGATAGAAATCTCGAGTTGACGTTGCAAAAACCCTCACAACGTACAGATGGTATAATCCTTAAAGCCAACTCTGCTCTAGGTTTTGTGAAACGGTGGTCCAAAGAATTCAGAAAAGATATAGAAAAATAATATGAAATATAATTTGATAATAATGGATCAGTTTGTTCTTTAATGGCCTTTGCACGCCCCCTTCTAGAGTACGCCAGTGAAGTATGGTCCCCATATCATCGCGTTCATGTCTCGAGAATCGAAAGCATCCAGCGTCATTTTCTTTGATTTGCTCTTCGAGGTATGTCCTTTTATTCGGCACCCTTATCAGAACCGTTTCAACCTCATTAACTTAAACACCCTTGAGGAACGCAGAGATGCAGCCGACTTTCTCTTCATTCATCGACTCCTCTCAGGCCATATTGAATGCGCGTTCCTTCACAACTCTATTTTCCTCAACACTTACCCTAGTTATCTACGTACTCCTAGCATATTCTCTCTATCAACCCACCACACCTCCTATGGCGCAAACAAACCAATGTCCTGTATGCTACGAAAAATCAATTCAAATCCTACCGTCCTTGACTTCCACCACCACTTCCTACCTCAAATCCATTCTCCTTCACCACTCCAACCAACCTTAGTTTTAAGTTTAACTTTAAGTTTAAGTTATAGCTTGTATCACGCCGAATAAATGGGGGCATTCGACCCCACCAAAATTAATCTGAAATCTAGAGTACAACTACTACCACTTTTATCAATCATACGAGTACCAATCTGACATAGGTTTCTCCATAGTCTTTTTGAAGAAAGGGAAGTGTTTAATTTAGAGGAGAAATAGTGACGTTTTGATACACGAACGGCAGATGTTGCAGCATTACGTGGTGCTTTGTAAATACTTCTATTTTCCAGAGAGGGGGTGCACTTACACGTACTGTAAAGTTTGTTTCTTTTCTTGATCGCACTAATAACGTCATCAGTATACCATGAGCAGGCTGTATTGTGGTAGGAACATATACGTTGTTGAGATGTTCAAAAAGCATCTGAAAATATTCCAGTTTTCTCGTAAGATCAACATTTAACCTGGATGCAGCTTAATAGGAAAATATGTCTATGGAGGTAAAGTCCATATATTGAAAAGATGTTGAAGAAGTGTGCGATTTGTAGAGTGCAAAAAAGGAGATCGATTTCCGAAATGATGAGTTCAATGATGAGTTCAATCAAACTAGGTAATGCATTAGGCAGGTAGGATTCGACTATCAAAATTATTAATCTATCTCTGGTAGAATTAAGATTGGATTTAAGACGATGGCAGGGGGAACACCAGTAGAAAATCTTCGAATGTTTTCAGCCCATTAACTTTATAAACAAAAATAACAATACTACAAACAGAAGTGGGATTGAGCCCAGCAAATACGAGTATGTATGCATGTATTGTCCTTGTAATTTAAATATACCCTTGTCCATGTAATCATTTCTGTGCACTTTGTCAGAATTCTATGGCAATGTTGTTCTGAAATCAAATACAATATCAATCTCATTTTTCTACTCCTTAAAAGCGTTTAATTAAAATGCTGTCTTCATGATGAGAAACAAAGTCCGACATCTTGTCTAAACACATCTAAGCAGACCACTTGAAAAGAAAAAGAAATAAAATAAAAACAAGGACACCAGGAAAAAGTGCTGTCACTTAAAGTACATCTCCAACAAAGTATTCTCTTTCAATAACAGTCCATCATCATCGGCTTCCGCCGAGGATCCCACTGAAGGCTCCATTAACGCAAAATTAAAATATTTACTTGTCATCTTGCCACAAATTCATCGCTCCACAGTTTCGTTTACTTCACTATGGAATCGTGCGGTAGTAACATTTCTTACACTGTCCACCACCCCGACCTCATTTACTCGTACATTTGCATTCAAACCCTCTAGCCTTCATCCGTAAAAGCGGCACTGGAGGACGCCTAACCTTCCTATCCTCCTCCGCCCAAGAAAAAAGGTTGATTTAACGCAGAAAACTGAACTCAGATTTATATCTAGTTCTTTGCACATTCTAGTTGGCGACGACTGCCGAGTCGGTGCCATTAAATTTACAATTTCCACGTCGCTTTCGCAGGGGATAATAGTTCAGTTCAGCATCGAGCGAGGTATGCACACCCGTTGCCATTGCCGCTGAATCAACTAAAATCTATTTGAAGCCGCCGACTCTACCCTACCGCCACGGCCATGGTCATAATTTAATAAGTTCCAAAGTTTAAGTGGAAGATAATGCAAACTGACAAAATTATGATGATGTTATTTACAACAAGTAGGCGACAGAGATGGAGGCTAGTGGAAGGCACTGTTGGATGAAAAAAAAAAAATAATAATAATAATAATAAAAAAAAATAAAAAACTAAGCAAGGGTACCAAAACGAGAGCGTAAAAAGTCCTCAAGTGGGTTTTTATGCTCGCTTAATGCTCTTTTGACTGCTGTTGGAGAATCGTGAGTGCCACCGCTAGCTTCGTCATCACCTCCAAAACCATCACCCAGCAAGCCACCCATCTACTGTGGCAGCAACAGCATGACAGGTTGTTTTTGGGAGCTGGAGTGGTGCCAACAACTTTTTCCTTAGGCTTTTCCAGCAGACACTTTTTGTTCGGTGGCTCAAGGCACAACAACGAGGAGGTGTAGCAAGAAGAATAAGAACTGAGGTATGGACTGCGACCAAATCATGAACATTAGGTATGCCGCACGGACTCGGTGTCCTCGTATTGAATGTTTAGATATATTTTGTGGATACACTTAAGCGAATGAATATTTTCGGCCATCCTCTACTAGATACTCGTATACTCGTAGGTGGACCAACCACCACCTATTTGGGGGAAATTTTTTAAAATACTTGTTCTTGGCAACCGTCGTCATCGGTCGGAGCTGGGATTCTGGAAAATTGTTTCGAAATCACCGTATTTACATTTATTGAGCTGGTAGGCTCCCACATTTATAACCTGGTCCTGGAGCGTGTTGTGTGTGTTGTTGGCGGTGACGACGATGGCGATGCCGACGGTTGGCTTTATCGGTGTGCTTCATATTTTTGCATTACTTTCCTTATTTTCTTCCGAAGGGGAGCTATAAGAAAGAGATTTTTGTTAGCTCTAAGTAGGTGTTCGCTGCCAAGAAAATATTTGCCTGTGAAATTTCGAACAAAGATTGTTACTTGTGAAGGTACGTATTGTAGCTGTGGTGTTCTTGGTGGTGGTTGATCGCTTACAGTACTGTAGGCTGAAGAAACTAAATGCCGAGGAAAAGTTTTTCAATTTATCTTGACTGCTGGTGGGGGGCTGGCTGTGAAATTGTGTCTGTTCCAATGATTGTGAACATTTCAATGAGCTTCGGTAATGAATTGGTATATGCTAATGACAAGAAGGTTATTGTTGCGACAACGTGGCTTCACTAATGGAAAACTATTTGAAGTGCTCACAGCTCTATTTAAAGGAACAAAACAGGAAACCAGACGGGAGTTTCAGGTATAGTACTTAAATACATACATACTTTCAAACTATAGCGGATAGAATATCAAAATGTGTGATTTATACGAAACAGATGCTTAAGTTTACTCTTTAGATTATACGAATACGTACGGTTAATGTACTTTGAATTTGTAATATAGAATTTAAGAATGCATTGAATTATCAAACAGCACAGCCAACAAAGATTTGGTGCTGTACAAACTCTATTGAGCACTAAATGTTGTAAACAATTCTTTTTTATGACATTCAATATTCAATTAAAAGCCAACTAAAAGTACGAAAATAGTAGTTAGCCTTCGTAAAGAAATTTTTCAAGTACGAAACTACGATCTGCCTCAAAATATGAAACTGAAATGGGTCTGTGAAGATTTCATCAATAGCAGTTTGATGAAAGTTATCAGTACTAAAAATGAAGGGGATGTTTTGAAGGCATAAGCGTTACCCAAATACAAAATATAAATGTAAAAAAAAGTAACAAGTAATATTTAAGTAGTGAAAAAGTGCCAAGAGTGCCAACAGCAGCTACAACAGCATCGCCGTAGGAGAAAAATCACAGACTCTAGCTTTCACAACAAGTTTCGCAGGATTTTGCGTACTAAAAAGTTCATTGCCAATAGCATCGCGTGTATATCCGCTTGGAAGACAGACGCAAGTTTTCCTAACGACGATGAGTGAAGTCTAACATTGTCGTCCTTCAGAAAGATACCAACGCTGCATTCTGTACAGATTTTGAACCCACTTCTGGAGATCCGACAATATTCATTTTATGATCTAGATTCTGGCCGAAACCATTCATCGGCCCAGGAAAAGTCGACACCAATAAGAGTTCTCGTGTCATTGGATCAGATGGCCATAAGACAGAGTCAAAAGACAGTCGACGAGCAGGGCCTACAAAACTCCAGTGCATGTTGTACCAAAGACTATTTCTTTTTGAACAGAAGGGAGCTTTGAGAGTTCAGCCTATGATATGAATGTCAAAGAGAGGAAGATACGGGGTTTGTTCAAAAAGTATCCGACCATACTTTCTATAAGCAAAACAAACAGAGTATGGTAGAAGACAACCAGTGACCATCAGTAGTCATACCTAGTGCGCATAGCACCACTCAGTCGCCGCCAGTGCGTTGAAGATTGGGCACATGTACATTTAATTTTGAGAGAGATTGCCAGAAAAAGTCGAACAACATTACAGCATCAAATTTTGTTTAAAGCTTGGGAATTCTCAATTGGAAACAATCTACAAAATTTAAAAAAGTATTTCGAGACGAAGATACGTTTACCACACAGATAAGGGAGTGGCAAAACCACTTCAGAGAGTGAAGATCGTTCTGGTAGGCCCTCAATATACAAAAATGAGGCTGTCATTGATCAAATAAGGACCCTAATAGTACAAAATTGTCGAATAATGGTCAGACAATTTGGTGATGAAGTGAGCATCCATTTCATTTTAACTGACAATTTGACTTGCAAGAGGGTCTCAGCAAAATTTGTGCCAAAGCTGCAGGCAACTGATCAGAAGAAACTTCGTGAATTGATCCCAACCTTCCCAATATAGTGGTCACTGGTGATGAGTCTTGGGTTTATGAGTACGTTCCAGAAACAAATATCAAATTATCAGGTGTAGTATATCAGAGCAGAATCAGACATGTACTCGTAATTCTCTTACCAAGCAGCCGAGATAGACTGGTCTTTACTAACTAACTTACTTACGGTGGCGCTATAGTCCGGAATGGACATGGGCCTTAACCAACAAGTGTCTGCAGCCAGCTCGACCTTTAGCTAGCTGTCTCAAGTTTCGATAGGAAAAGGATTTGACGATCCCTTGTGATTGCAACCGACCGACGTCGAAATTACTCACACTTTTAGCTTGCCTTTCGGGATATCCGCCACCGTACCTTCGCTCTTGCAAGGTAGGGTCTTACTCGATGTTGGCCCCTCGAAACGTTCGGACATCCATAATACAAGAGGAGTGCTTTCTGTCGATCGCAATGTGGTCAATCTGATTGACGATTGATTGATCAATAGTTCTCTAAGTCACCTTCTGAATATCGGTATATGGCAACCCCATACTACAATAGTTACGACAACGTTTCGGCCCACCGCAAAGTCGATTAGCCTGAATGTGGTGTCGTGGTGTACCTTCCGACAGATCTATTGTATAAATGGCCACTCTTCTTAGATTTGAATTGAAACCGCCGAGGACAATTTTAATGTCAATTTCGTATCTAGGGCACCTTTGGCGTCGTAATTTTTCTCCTCTGTGGGGGAGGCGCTCGTTAACATGCCGGAAACTCAAGACTTCTTGCATAAGACTGCCTCTAACAACAAATCCGCATCCAAATAGGCGTTGTTTTTGCCGTTGATAACAATCGCCGTATCCGAGGTTTGTTGTCGCTTCTTTTCTTTTCCATGCTCTGGCATTTACCTTTGGGCCACAACCCCCAACTTCGGGGGCCAGTTCCATTATAAATACCCCTAGGATGAGGGGTTGGTTGGCCCACCTGTTCGGGATGTGAGCGCTGCCGTTGCTCCATTGGAGTATCATCCGCCACCATATATTTTTCAAGATCCTGACTTAGTCTAGGAAACACTTACCGCCCTGAGATTTAAATATGGTATCCGCTCTCCCGTTTATAGTGCTGCTATTTTTGTTTGATGATCAGCATTCGCGCTTATAAGTTTAGCAAGTCGAGTCCGGATGGACATCGACTAGTACCCGATGGTTTCCACTTGGAGGTAGAATAAGCTCAATTGATGTGCAGAAACCGTTACAACACTGGATGACACCTCTCAGTGCCTACCCTATTTCTACAGCACTCAACCATCAGAGAGAAGGGGTTAAGAGATTTAAATCTGAATCGGAGAAAGCACAAAGGGCCCTAGAATTAAGTAAAGCTTAAATTTGAGAAAGAT